>SRHC01001049.1:0-56585 GCA_004794325.1 Pomacea maculata
CCTTCCCACAATCCCCTGCGGCTCTGTTGGTCTATCGTTTCCTGTCTGGCCTCGGTCTGATGGGAGTCATGGTCTCCTGCTTTGTGCTAGGTGACTGCATTTTTCAGCTAGCTCATGACACTCTTTACATTTAACTAACCTATTTGAAGGAGGAAAAAGATGAAACTGTGCCTCTGACATTTTATTCTCTAATAATGTTTGTTATATTAATACAAAATATTGTTCTTCACTGCGCAAGCACTAGCGCCATGATGATGATCACCATCATCATCGTCGTAAATTTTTACTATAAGCCGAGACTTTTTCCCAAGCTTTAAACTCTGCGGCTGAAACAGCGATGCGCCTTGTTTGCGGATGTTTCCGGATTTTTCAGATTCCGATAAATTTTTCGCCGAGCTCCATGTTGACTGTTCATGTCGTTACAGTGTTAACTGTTCACATCTTAAAAATAAAAGCCGAATACAATTGAAGCTTTCAAATCAGTTTGCTGAAGCACATACCATCATGCCGAAAACGAAACGAAATGATAATGATGCAGCTTTCAAGTTGTAAATATTTGAGGCTTATTTGTGAAAGAAGCCGAAATTTAAAAAAAAAATTTAGTGGGTGATATACATGTGTGCTCAAAAAACCGAATTTTATGGTATTATTTTTTCTTCAATTCACAGTCATGAATGGCATTAAAGGTCAAACCGAATGTGAAATTATGATCATGTGACTAGGTTGAATTTATCACAAGATTTCGCTGTTTGGAGAGAACAAAATGTTCTGCTCGAGAGAATTCTTCAATGCGTCTTGGAAAAAGATCAAAGCTTTAATGAATAATTTTTCGGTTTTGACAGCCGTCTTCAACAAGTTCTGGAAGACAATCGGACTAGGTGCGGCATTGAAAATATCAACACCTGAAATTTAGACACACCTAAGTTGTTAAATAAATAAATAAATTAAGAAAATAAATAAATATTACAAAGCAGCTTCTTCAAAAAACTCTTCTTTCTCTCAACCTGCCATCGATTTTGATATTGAATTGGACTCTCGTCAGCTCTAACATATTTTTTCTCTCCCTCATTTAGCTCCACCAAGGGGAATGAATCAGATGGACGAAACCTGGTCTGTCAACAACGATTTTCTTTTTTTTAATATTTGTGTGTCGGAATTAGATCAAATCGGTGTTGCAGGGGAAGATTTACCCCTTTCTCCCAAACCTCGCCTTCATCGAGAAACTATGAAGCACGTGCTTCGATCGATGAAGGATGAAATCCTTGTTGCTGACGTCAGCAGTGGGACAAGTTCTCGAACCTCGTGTAATCGCGCGAGACTGATTTCAAGATGATGTCCAGACTATAATGAAAGATTCAAGGGTTCCAGAGTGGACTTCTATACTGGAGAAACACTTCTTGCAAAGTTTATTCAATTACGGCCTCTTGTTTGAATATATTCTCTCTACCAGATTGTGTATTTTGTTTGTTGTGGATATTGGTTTGTTGTGTTTTCTTTTATTTTATTTAGTTTCTGTTTTTATAACATTTGTTTTAGTCGCCATCCAGTTTGCCAAGTTAATCTTATTTATTTTTAATATTTCCTTTTTTATTGAATGTTTTTAATTGTTTGTTTCATTTATTAATGTCTTTTATTGTTTATTTATTTCTTTTAAGTATATTAACTTTTTAGTTTATTACTTTCTTTTTTGTGATATTTTTGTTTTGTTTTACTGTCTTACTATCTTTCAATCTTTCAAATTCTTCTTTGTCGTTCTTTCTTCCTTTTCTCCTTCTGTCTCTCTTTGTTGTTTTCGTTTCTTCTTGTTCTTTCTCCTATCTTTCTTTGTCTTCTGCTTTCACTCGTCTTTTTTTTCTCTGCCTGTAAATTTCTGTCTGACTCCTTCTTTCGATGTCCTTTTTCTATTTTTTCCCCCTTAGATTCTTTTCAGTCTCCCTCTCTGGGTCCTTTATTTCTCTCTATTTTTAGCTTTTGGTATATCCGCCATCTACGCAACTGCTCCTTATGTTTCCACTTTCCCTCTCTATATACTTTCTCAGTCCTTGAAGTCATTGGTTCTAGTCCTAACTTTTGCCCTTTTCTACCGTCCCTCTTTCATTCATTCAGTCAAGCGACTTCCTGTTGCAGCCATGGAGCTGGTGGGCAAGACGAGGCGTGCCCATGCCGGAGCCCTGTACCAGATCGTGTGGTTGTCTGGTCCTTTCCTGATGGTGGCCCTCAGCTACTGTCTCCGGGACTGGCAGCAGATTCAGCTCATTGCCTCGGTGCCCACAGTCGTCTTCCTCCTGTACTGGTGGTCAGTACTCACCCTTCACCTCCGTATTCTCTGGGTGGGCGGACTCGCTGGCTGGAAGCCCTTCCGGCAGGTTGATTAATGCCATCTTTATCTTTAGGGATGCTCTCCCGACGACGTGGGCCGGTTAGACAGATAGGTGTAGGTTAGCAGGCAGGAAAACAAACAGGAAATGAGGAACAGAGCTGATTACCTACCTAGAGAGAGCACTGACCAACGAACTAATGACTATTGTCCGCACCATCACATAAGGGGTGGATTTGTTTACAGGTTTGTTACACAAGCAAAGAATCAAGTAAACTTTTACATATATAGATATTATTTACACATTGATTGTAATAATTACAATACAATTAGAGCAAAATGTAAATATATGAAAAATAGCACTGGACAGTCGGAGCTTCGGGCAAGTCTGTGCATCAATTGAAGCAAATATTATTTACACTTGCACCTTCCCGCTAAAAACCTCCACGATAAATTTTATAGAGTGCTGCGCATCAGCCTAAACCCCTTTAATATCACTAGAAAATCTTAATTTTTTTTAATTTCCACTGAGGCAAGCTTAGACCAGAAATTGATTAATTTTTTTATTATCTTCCGCAACACTGGTCACTTGTCGAGGATCTGAGGATGTTATAAAGTAATCTGTTTATTTTGTCATCTCTAAAACATCCGCAAATTCCAGCCTAGTAGCTTCACTTTACGGATGTGGGAACTCTGGAGTTCAGCAACACAAGGAAGTCAGCCCTGCCAATAAAATTTGACCCTTTGGTGGAAAGGTTATTCAAGATGCAGGTCACCTATAAAGTTTATTACATGAAGAACAGAAAATTTGTTCATGCATCTTCCGGAGATAAATAGGATTAAGGGATAGCTAGTCTTCGACGTAGCTGAAGAAATGTTTTTTTTATCTAATGTGTGATAGAGAATGAGTATGTATGTGCTAAATTGTGTGTGTGTGTCTAAGAGAGAAAAAGGGGAAATATGTCCCTAAGTACCTTTGTATTCCTCACTCTAATAATATCCGGTATTACTTTCAGAATCCTCGGTGTTGTTGTCAACTTTGTATTTCAACTCTTAAAATTCAAGGAGGAGAAAAGAGTCCCGAAGTTTTGTTTCAATATGCGCCTCTTTCTTTAATTTCTTAAGATCTGTTTTCGGATGCGTGTTGAGCTTACCATCATGTCCCTGCTAAAAACAAAAAAAAACCCAAAAAAATAAAACAACAAAAAACAAAACAGAAAAACATGGATGCAAAATAATTTTTCTTTGGTGACAGCAAAGACCCTCCAATATTGGCCCAATCTGTAGCTGGGAGGAATTATTTGGAGCAAGGGTGGAGCTCGGGTGTGGGTGCCCCAGTGCCGTTACTCAGGTCATGTCTCTAGCATCCATCATGTGTTTGTAAATTGTACCCTCTGCTGATGCGGAAGGAAAAGCGCAACCCGATTACCTCCTGTTGCCTGCTTCAGTAAGCAAGCTGCGAAAAGGTAACTCTGATACATCGGAGTTGTGTCCCCTTGCGACCACTGCATCGTTCAAACTGTCAAACCCTCATTTATTATGCCTGCAGTAAAAATAAGTTTATTATTCCGAACGCATGCCGACGCATTGGAACATCGTGTTCATAATCTGCTTACACGGTCAAGCCATCAGTGCAAACCCACTTGATTCGATCCCGTGATTGGGCCTAATAGCACAGTAACCTTATTATTCTGTCAAAAACGAAGTTAAGGCGAATAAGGCAAACTACTTGGAGATCAACGAATGGATTAGTGTTGGAACAAACGATTGCAAGCTTTTCGAAGTCGTGTCAGGAAAACAAAGACGAAAGTTTATCTTGAATATAAAGTGTTGATGAAAGTGCGGCACATATTAGGACAACATGATAATTATTTTGACAGAAATAATTTTCTTTGATTTCTCAGAAATGTGGACATTCAATTCGTGAGCGTGAACATCGTGGGATTGGAAAATAATTCGCGAGTAACGGAGTGATCCAAATGGGAAGAAGAGAACGTCACGTGACGTTTGGCATCATTACTGTGTAATGTAACGGAAGATGACAAGGACCTTTGCGACTCTGAAGTAATCTAGCTATCCGTTATTATTCGCACATTTTTATACTTTAAACATTCACACCCACCTCCGTGCTTTGAAGGTGCTTCGAGAGTTATGTAGATTTTCACAAGAAATTATCTTTTCCTTTATTCGAGGAAATTGTATGGGTTAATTGCTCTTTGCTTTTTGTATATTATGATGTCAGTTTTTCCACACACCTCAAAGTGTATGCATACATATGTACACAGTCGTACAAGCATAAATACAAAGTTATAAGTGTAGACATACACATTTTTCTGTAGGATTGTTCCAGAGTCCCCTCGATGGTTGGTCGCGAAAGGACGGGTGGAGCAGGGGATGGCCACCCTGAGGAAAGCCGCGCAGGTTAACGGCGTCATCTTGCCAGACGACTTAACGTGCACTGCGCATGACCGGAAGCATGACGACTCGTCGCGCGTGTCCTCCTTCGCCCCTCTAAGGCTCATCGAGTATCCCACAATGGTCGTCAGAGGAGTTATCATCGCTTTCAACTGGTGTGGTACACTGAGGTTTTATGTTGAGACACTTGGTAGCTGTAGGCTGTGGTATCGTAACTGACGAGAATCTCTTAAAATTTAAAATATATATTGAAATTAAGTGTTACTTTTAAAAAAAAGAGGTCTGGATCTTTATGCCTTGTATTACAGACAAACTATGTTAGCTATATTCAGTAATTATTGAAGAAGAAGTATACACTGTCAATGTCAAGTATGTTTTAGTCTATAATTGGCTGCTGTCTATCCTCTTATCAGTTGCATTGACAAAAAGCGCCATCTTTTGGTGGACGGAATAACTACAAAGTTTTTTTTTGTTTTGTTTTGTTTTTTTTTGCTGGGGTGGGGGGTACAGGGCGGTGATCAGCATGGTGTATTACGGTCTCAGTCTCAATGTGTCAAACCTGACCGGAGGTTTACGGCTCAACTTCCTGTTGTCATGCGTGGTGGAGCTTGTTGGGTACATAGTGGCGCTGTTCCTGATGGATTACTTGGGTAGAAAGAAGCTGCATTCAGCATCCATGCTGACAGCTGGTATATCGTGCCTCCTCACAATATTTACTATCTTATTCGCCGGACAAGGTGAGCCCCACATCTTAATTTCCTTTCTTCCTCTCCTTTTTTTTCCTTCTTTCCTTTTTTTCTTTTCTTTCTTCCTACGTTTTTTTTCTTTTTCTTTCGATCTTTCGCTGAATAATTTTTACTTTCTTTGATGTTTTCCTTCACTTATTCGTTCTTCCTTTACCACAACTTCATTGACTTTAAAAAGGCAGTTGACAGAGTCTCGAGAGGGGGATATTGAATGTGATGTGAAAACTCAACATCGAGTATGGATGTATAGGTGATATTTTCCTTTCAAATGTTACTTGGCAGAGTTGCAGTGGATCACAACGACTTTGGCGATGATCGGTAAACTTGGCGTGTCCTCGTCCTTCGCGATCATCTATCTGTACTCAGCCGAGCTCTACCCGACAGTCATGAGGAACTTCGGGGTGGGATGCGGCTCCATGTTCGCTCGCGTCGGCAGCCTCCTCTCTCCCTACATCGTTGACCTCGTCAGTTCTGACATTCACTTCGACTTTTCCCTTTATACATGTCTGATTATGTGAATGACCTGTAAATGTCAACTCACTTTAATGTCCTTACATGGGAACGTCCTGGTGTGAATGTTGACTCATGTGTATCTTCAGCTCTTTAATATACATTTCTTTTCTCTTAGGATTGCTAGTAATACTTCCAGTCTGGTGCAAGTAAATTTTCGCAAATTAATTTGTTTTTTTCATGTGACTAATATTTATCAGAAGAAGGTTAGCCCACGTTAAAAAACATAACACGTAAATAAACAAAGAGTTAAAATGAGGAGGGTATGCTCAGGACAGTAAATATAAAAAGACACAGACTTAAAAAATTGGAAAAAAAAGGTATTTGAACACTTGGATTAAAGTTGTGTATTGAATCAACTACTAAGCGCCACGTGGTTGTCGATTCCTGTCAACGATGAAGTATTAAGATAGAGGTAAACAAAGCAAGATGGCACAAACATCATTGGACGTGTAATCTGGTCAGCAAAAAATGTAGCGAGGAAGCTCGTGGCTGGTGGATTACAGCAAAGACAAGATTTATCAGTAAATCAGAAAAAAACTTGAAGTAGAAAGGAGATGATTAAACCCATGTGTCGAAAAGTTCACAAGATGGGGAATAGGCTTTAGTGAGTGGACAAAAACATTTATAGATAAGAACGACTTGGCACAGGCATTACAGAATAATCCAGAACCAAGGACATCCAAAGTGCAAGTAGGTCCAAGGAGGAGATAAGATGACAGAGTGCAGTCCCCTCGAGTGGGCTTTTTTAAAGAAATAGTTGAACTACTTTCACGACTGACCGTTACTGCGGAGAAAAAAGGTGGATGAATGGATAGATAAGTAGACGCATAGCTTTCATCGACATTTTCTTTAAAAAAAATGTTCTTTAAATAAATAAAATTGTCAGTTCGCTTGCTTTGAACAAGTTTACTCATTTTTCAGGCTTACCTTTCTTTTCTTTTATCATTTTAGAACTTGTCATTACGCCGCTTCCGCTATAGCCCATACCAAATTTAATTTTCTTTCAAAATGCTGTAAAATACCTCATTTGTACCAGACCTACTACTAGTCTTTCACTGTTCTTCCTCTCATTATCAACAGAAAATGAAGCTTACATCTAAAATCCACTGAGTGCTCTATCTTTGCAGGCTCTTTTTATAGAAGGTCCTTTTAGCCGGGCTCTTCCTCTCATTGTGTTTGGGAGCCTGGCGGTTGCAGCTGGACTTGTCTCCCTTCTACTTCCAGAAACCCTGCGTCAGAAGCTTCCGGAGACTCTGTCAGATGCTGCAATTTTCGGGAAGTGGGTGACAAAAATAATGAGATCACGTAGATATTTTAAGAGATCGATTTTAAATATTTTTCAAAAATAAAAAAATTAGTATATCTGTACAGATATCAAAGTAATAAAGTTTCTATACTTTTCACTTTTCGTAGAAGCATCCTTTACTTGTCTTTTTGGTTCTTTTACAAGTCTGTTATTGATGCATAGACATTTTTTAGCTTTATCTTCAGATGTTTTCGTTGTGATCGCCAAGTTCTCAAAAATGTAAATAGAAAAAAAAATCTAGTTATAGTGTGTGGGAACTACATGGCAACTGCTCAGAACCGCTAAAACAGAATATACATGAAGTCTTTTAGCATATATTTTACTTATAGAATTACTGAGAGAGCGGGCATGTTGTTTACGATAATACGAAAACCGTCGATGAAAATGATAAATTTCTTTTGAGCAGGACAGATTCGCGTCGAGAAAAAGAAGCGATGATAGATGAGGACAACGAGTTGAACATACAAATCAAGAGAGACGACCTCCTGGAGACAACTTGACCAATCTGATGAAGACGGCGATGTTGAAGAAGAGAGCAGTGCAGAAGATGTTGATCTGAGTGTTGAAGACGTGGATGAAGATAATGTTTACTTCTCTGTTCGTCGTTTATTTACTTTCGATGTCTGAAAGTCATGTAAGCTGCATCGTTATCTGTCAACGACTTAGAGAACTCCAAAAGCCAGGAATTTCTAGTTGTTGAAGTTTCTCGGAGTCAACATAGTGTGTATGGAAATGAATTATTGTTTGCTAGCAGTGATCGTTAAAAGCACTCTAGTTTATGTCATGGTAGATGTATCTGCAATCTTTTCATACTCTTGTAGTCTTTTTTCCCCTTCCCCCTTATTCTCTTCCCGACTCTTTAATATATTTATAAGGGCTTTTTAATGACTTATTTGCCTGGACAATCATCAATTAATTGATCAATCAATAAATAAATCACTAATTGTTTTCATTAGTCAATTTATCTCATTTCCGAACTGGTTGCAGTAAGTAAAAGGAAAAAAGTCATTTAATAAAGAAAGCAAGTACCATTTAGTAAGTTTTCCTTTTTATACATTTAAATACACTAGTTTGAATGTTTTTATGCCGAAGTGAGATGAAATAGAGATTGTTTTTACGACCTTTCATCAAAAGATGCTCTAAAGCTTTAAGCATGCAAATACAGCCGAGGGACCCGTATGTAGATGTGACACTGTACCTCCAAGTAAGACCTTGAAGAAAGTTCTGTGATCATTTCACCGTCCACTCCACGGATCCGGAAGCGGTGTCCTCTGTAGTGCAGCAAAGACATCACTTCTGAGGAAAGCCGAGACGAAATTTAAACAATCTGTATGTCGAGATCTCCTTGACCGAGGGCCTGCTGTCGGTGCGCGCGCCTGGCGTTGACGTCATCAGGCAAGGGAGACTACTCAAGCGTTGATAAGGTCAAGTGTCAAGAAGGTTCGAGATCGACAGCACATCTCTCTGGCTCTGTCCACCTACAACAGTTCAAACAGTGCGAACTTCACTCTATACACATACATTTCCGGAATTTTGCTTTTCTGATAATTTTTCTTCATTGTCTCTTTCCTCTTGTTTGTTTTCTGGCGACGAGTCTACGTGTACTTCCTGATTCCAGTAAACATTACTGTAACTCACTATGGGTTTTACTCCACGTAAATTCAACAAGTATATCAGAAGTTATTAATTAAAAGTTTTTCAATGATTCACTTGTTTGTTTGTTCATTCACCATTGGTTCGTTTTGAGTTTTGTAGTTTTCTGCTCATTCATTCATTCTTTCATTAAATCAATTATTTATTAATTAGTTTGGGTTTTTTTTTCCTTCTTAATCTTGTCTGTAATTCATTCAAACCAATCATTAGGCCAGATATGTTTGTGTGAGAATGTAATTGCAGTGTAGTTCTTTCTAGTTGCTCAACTCCAGTACACTTTTCATGTCTTCTCAAGCTGACATGCTGCCTTCTTACAAAGGGAAGGAGAAAATCAAACCAACAGAAAGGGATTTTTTTTATACGAAAAGAGGTTTCTCCAATGTTAGCATCAAACTTTAACATTTTATGTTGTTGAAAATATGTGGCAGATGATGTTCAACTCGCCCCTGGCAAGGCCATCTCGTCCTGGCTTGACTCTGTGATTAGTGATCCTGGCAGGACCGCATTTTGAAGCTGCTCTGTATTTAGCTGTCACTGTTATTATTTATTTATTTGTTTCTCATGTGACAGTGAAGGCTGGTGTAGGGGCTGGAGTGGATGAGGTTGAGAATGATATTCTGAAAACTTAAACATTGTAGATTTCGTTAAACTTCTGTGTTCTGAGTATAGGAATGTCAGTCAGGTAATTATGTTCTAGCATGTTCAGTGCCTTATTACGGAAGACTCAGTAGCCAACAAAAATAATTGAATTTTTCAGTTAATTTTATTGTAGGAAGATAAGAAAATGCTTTCTAATTTAGATATAAGTATAGACCAGAGTGCTTTACGAATGTGTGAAGGCGAGGCTGAAGAAAACCTTCGGAGAATATTTTAGCAGCTTTCAAATGGTTTTGGTGTCAGGTTCCGTGTACTTAGACTCGTCCTCACTGCTGTTATTTTATGTTCGTGTTTGTTATTTACGATCTAGAAACGCGACAAGTGGCAGTGCGTGTGACTAACTCTTCAGGTTCGAAAACATAAAGATGTTGTGAGAATGTTGTAGGAAATTAAGCGTTGCGTTTTTCAGGAAACTAAAAATAGGTCGACATGACAGTTCTGAGACTCCTCTTGATTTCTAGTTGTTTTTTCTAACCAGAAGATGTTAGTAGGTCGTGTAATGACCTCTTTAAAGCATACTGCACGACAGAAAAAGCAAATATTTTTTATTCTGATGTCCAGGATGAGATGAACTATCGCAGAAAACAAAAATATCATTTTACACCTATTTTCGCTGTCAAAATAATAAGGACAAGTGTTTGTTGATAGAGAAAAAAATGAACTGTGTATGTTAAGGGAATCGATCCTACAAAATCGGAAATGCCTTTCACCTCCCACCAAAGGCTTCTGAGACGAGGTTTGTCAGTCACTGCACCACTCCAGTCCCCCTAACAGTGAGGGTCATTTTTTTGTTTACAACCGAGTGTAGTGACACATACTCAATCCGTTGTTGTGACTGAACTTAAACCTTCACCTTCCATAGCTGTAACCTTTAACCTAAAGCCAATTACTAGCCCTGACCCCAGATAATCCTAAATAACTATCTAAGGCAAATTCACTCCTTCGAGCATGTGTTCAATAATCGTCGATTTGCTCATCGTGGTCTAATAAGCTTCAAATTATTTTCGGAAAAATTCCGTCTAAGATATCCATATCAAAAAACAAATAAAACTTACATAGGGTTGTTGTATTAAAAATAAGCTTAACTTATGCAAATCAAACCTTCATCTTATTACAAAATCAGCCATTGTTGTTGTCTTTTCAATAAAAAAAAATCAACACTTAATTATAGAATAATCGGTAAGTCACCTAACCAGGTAGGGAAAGGAAAGCTTATGACAGGGTAACAAGTACAGGTCAAAGGTCACTGAAATGACTACAGAAGTGAACTCTAGCTCGTAGCTATAGTAGCATCTGGTCCGTTGTTGCTCTTCATTAGCAGAATCTACATAGGGCAACCACACATTTGTAGACCTTTAAATAAAACTTCCTATGAGTTGTTTCACTGGAACTTTTTCTTGACTCAAATTCCCTGCACAGAACTTAACCGACTTTCTGGATGTAGGGAAAGTAGAGAAGGCATGTGGGTGTGAAATGCACAGCAAAAGGAATGATTTCCGCTTTGTAGAGGATAGATGACTCATGAAATAGGAAAGGGACAGACAATCTTGTTCTCCTCAGAGGGTTTTTTTTTCTCTCCATTAATCTTACTTTCTTCGCGCGAGCGTCTCGCCCAAATTCCTCCGCGTTTCAATGAGATCTTCAGGAACTCAAGTTGCGAAAATCCTGTAGATGGCGCTGAAGTATTTTTCTGCACAAAACTTACATAATGAAATTCTGGATGTTTCTGCAGATTTAAGCGAGTGTAATATTAGTTTTCACGTCTGGACAAACTGCCTTTAGAAAGAAGAACATCCGAGATGTAGATTACTCACTCTTCTTCCCGATTAAAATGAAAGAAAATGACCATAGGAAGCAAATCCATTCCTCTGTGAAATTAGTTTAGGTGAGATTTAGATAAGATGAAGGAAAATGACCATAGGATGTAAAACCATTCCTCTGTGAAATTAGTTTGCAAATGCGGGCCGCTGTCAGTAAGGACCTGCACGGGAAGAAATTGCTAGCTCACCAGAATCATTTTGAAGTTGCTAAAAATTAAACCCTCTTTCCCCTTAATGTTTCACCTGTTCCCTATTGCTAAAGCAAACCCATATTTCCCTCGGTTATAACTTACAGACCAAAGTCAACAACAAACCCAAAGTATGTCGTTTTCTCCGTGAATTTTGTTCTTTTTTTGGCAAGTCTCCCAGGATGCAACCTCATTTTATTATAGAAATTTTCCCCTATAGAAATTCTAACCGACTTTACCTTTGATCATCCGGGCGTTTGACGTCACAGCCGGTGTGGAGGCCGTTCATTAAAGGTAATCTGTAGTAATCCACAAAGAGCACCATTCTGAAGACACATTCATAATACCAGACAGAGCTAATGCACCTTACAGTTTTTGTCGTAAGAGAAAGAAAATGCTCCTTGGTTCACCCTAATGGTGTCTAGCTCACATTTCACATTTTGAAATCTGTGCTGTCTTGTTCACCTTTAGAAGTAGGTTGTTACAGGTGAGACATCCATACAGGTAGAGCCAGGAGAAGACCTCATTTGTAAACAATCATCGGTCCTTTCAGCAGGTGTGCATGAGGAGGGTATGGAGGAGGAGGGGAGCATAGAATGAGGATGGTGGGACAGACGGACTGGCAGAGATTATTGTCAGGGATGTCGGAATACATCAAACAGATCATTCTGTAAATCTTTGGAAATGTTTCTTTAGGCTTGTCAAACCTAGATTGCACAAGTTCTCTCTGCTTGAAATCTTTCTCATTACCTTCATTTGTTTATTTTTCTTCTCAAAAAATCTGTCAGAAAATCTTTTGTTTGATTAAGACTGTGTAAAAGGCTTCAGTTTCTAGATATGTATATTTCTGCTTTTCTTAGTTCATCATTTTACTTATCTTGTTAGCCTTTTTCAAAGTTGCCATCGGCTCTTATTTGTTATCAGCTTTAAAAGCTTTTAGTTCAGGCGAGGGAAACCTTTTTTCTGAATTCGAAATCTCCTTCTTATTGTTTAGTATAGCCAGAATATTTTTATTGTGGGTTTGCTGTTTTCTCCAAACTCTTAACTTTATTGAAAGGCCGGGACAGGACCTGAATATTGCAGATGAACGGTCGCCACATGTCTTCCAGCCATGGATCTAACAGGATTGCCTCCCGTGACCCGAAAACAGACATTTTTCCTTCCTTCCTTCTTTTTTCCGAAAGCTAGAGCCCTTGACCGGCTTTCGGTTTCTTCTTGCGTTTCTTTCATAACTTTTCTTGTTGCCATCAAGCCTGTGACAGGAGGCAATATATAACTGAATAAAGAAATTTGCTGATAGGATCAAGAAAGGCAAGGTTGATTTGTTTGTCTGACTGCTTGAAAACTAAGTGCAATGACCATTACCTAAGTACTTTATTTGTGTGCAAATACAATTCTCTCATTACAGAGACCAAAAACTTTTAGAATTTATACTATGTCGTAAAGATAAAATAAAAAAAGTGTTGATTTAAAAGAAAAACGAAGAGAAGGAAATGGTAGCTTTTCTCCATTTAGTTTATGTCAGATCCTTTGCTCTGGGCTGAGAGGCTTGGCAAGGTTTTTGGCAGGTTCATGGGAAGTGCGAGGTCTCATCATCATGCGGAAGCACACATCCACAGAGTGTAAATCAGAGTTCAATGCCTGGGTGTTGACTGAGGACCCGGACTGCAGGAGCTTCTCCACATTCCGTCGTGAAGATGATTCAGGGCTATGTCCTGCAAACAGGTCTCGTGCATCAACGGATCTCATCTCTAACGGACGCACCGCACGTGAGGATTCAAAGAGAGGGGCTTCGCGATAGGTCGTCGGCTTATTTTTCTTTGTCTGCCAGTGCCTGTGGAGAGGTCGTAACAAGTTGTCTCTTCCTCTAAGCTGTCGTGTGTATTTATTTCAAGTTGCTGTCCTCCATTCATTGCGGAGATGGAGGGCATTGGCTACGATGATTCGGCATCTCTGTGCGGATGATAGAAGTCTTAGGCTCCTGTTGTTGGTTGCTTCCAGACAGTTTCTGACCGTTGTTAGTAAGAGCCTGGGTCCATCTTGGATTTCCAACGCCGAGTTTGTCTTTTAACTTTTAACTCTTCTTGTTACTACCTCTATGACTCCTTTCATTCCGTTTTGCCTACTTTACTATCTGATCTGCTATCATTACCTTTATTAGTGCTTGATGCATCTGTTTACAATATTCTTCTTCAAATTCAATATTGTGCTTGGACAAATACTGTGAGACAAGAAATAAAGGACTTCCCTACCCGCCATCGTTATTTTGTTAACATTATACCGGGGTAACATTAGTATCTGGTTAAGATAACGTCCAGAGAACAAAATTTCTGAACATGTTTCTCCTTTTAAAATAAAATTAATGACCCTAACCTTTCGTCTAATGAGTCAAGAAACTTTACACATTCTTTCCATTAGCTTCTCGTCTAATGTCAAACGGCACAGAAAAAAAAAAGCTTAGCGAAAAAAAAGCAGTGCAAGGAATTTGAACTCTTCTTTCTTTAATTTTAGTTGTTGTTGTTGTTGTTGTTGTTGTTGTTGTTGTTGTTGTAGACCATTTTTATTTTAGTAACTTTATATAAGCTTTTTTTTAAAATTCCTTTGATACTCTCTTCCACCGTTCAGTTTTATTCGTCTTGTGCGTCTTTTATGCCTTCATTTCCTTGCTGTTCTTTCTTTCATTCTCTCTTTCCATACTGTTCCGTGGTTACTTTATCTTTCTCAAAGTTACACAAAGACAAGATAATATCCTCGCAAGCGAATTCCCATCATATAGCGAAAAAACACAGCCAGTGAAAAACACGAGTCCGTGCCAAAAAGTCTTCATCTTCTTGACGTGTAAAAATGGCGGCGTTGAAAGCCCGCAATCTAGTGACACTGGCGCGAATTATTTCAGGACACATGAGCCGCATGCAGAATCGAGGCTTTTCAATCAGATTGGGAAATGGGAATGGGGGGAGCAACGAAGGATGGCGAAGACTGAAATGCGTTCTAAAGCGATGGGCCTTTAAGAGCTGTCAGACCGAGGCTGCATTAACGTCACTTCCGGTGAGCTCAGATTCTTCGTGTGAGATGGATCAGGTCGTAAATCGGCGTTTGGTGCAAAGACATTGTTAATCAAGGAGGATTATAAGGAAATAGGGTGAGGACACTATAGTAAATGGTGAGACTAACATTGTAACTGGAAGAATATAATCTTAATCACACGCACGCACACACACACACGCACGCACGCACCTGACCACCTCCTTAAGGCGTAGAGATAATGTAAACTTGTATTGAATGGAAACCATGTTATAGGATGCAGCACCATTTCTATAAATTTCAATTCTGTCAGTTTTATAAATATCCAAGCTTTATTTATTGATGCAAAAGAAAAAAAAGGAGACAATGTAGTTCATTATTCAGGTAATGTATGTCATTAAATGTATTATACAACTAATCGGCATAAACAACAGATTCTCAAATATTGATAGTTTTATGGCGGGACAAATATAACATCGGAGAACTTGCACATAGCCCCCTCCCTCCACATATATATAGATTCACACAGACAGACGGACGGACGGACGGATAGATAATAGGAAATGAAGACAGAGAAAGAAGAGAGCAGCAGAGGCACAGCAAGCGTGCACCTGCACATGCTTTCCGTTTCGAGACATTTTAAATTCTTGGGTTCACACACTTCTCTCTTTTCGTTTCTTGGAACAGCTTTTCCTTTCTGCGATCGAATGTCGGCCTCGGTGGCTTTACAGCCGGCATAGATCTTCCTCAGTCGGTCAATAGGACTGAACTTTGCAGTGTATGTTGACCGTTTCCGTTTGCTGGAATCGTTTCTTGGCGTATATCCTGCAACCTGCATCCAAACTTTTTCTGTTACAGCTCTCACGGGCATGTTGCGGGCAACGGCTCTTGTCACTGGAGAAAGTCAAAGGGTTCTTCCTGTGTCTTCCTTGAAGTTTTTCTTATTGTGTGTATGTGTAGCACTCACGCACGCACGCGCTACACATGCACACACAATAGAGGAATGTGAGAGCGCGCATGCAGATCTGTCTTTATTTCCATCGACTGAAAAGCACCATTTCTTTAAAGAGTGTTTATCTCCTGGGAATGAGGCTGAGAGAAGTCTTGGACAGGTTTACGGCTTTTGCCTCAGGGCTGTGTTTTCTTGCACATCAAGAAGATTAAAAGATTTCTGCGAAGAAAGAAAGAAAGAAAGAAAGAAAGAAAGAAAGAAAGAAGGAAAGAAAGAAAGAAAGAAACAAAGAAAGAAAGAGAGAAACAAACAAAGAGAGAAACAAACGAAACAAACAAACAAACAAATAAACAAAGAAGCCAAGAAAGAAAGTCAGTGATCTGTTTGCTGTTAAACTTGTTTATTAGTTCACCCGACTCCTGCGAAGGGCAAAGTCGATGGACGTTGCAGCCCACGCGATAAAGATTGCTTCTCTCTGTCGGGTGTTGAGACAGTTATTCTCTTAGTTATCGATCCAACGGCAAGAAAATTAAAAGTTTCATTTATTTAGGTGAATTACAATCCCTTTTCAAAACAGGGTCATCGGGTACCGAAGAATGGAAGATCAGTCAGACTTGTATGTGTGCTGATGTCACAGTATCCTCGGTTCTATAAAGTCACTCCACTCCTTGTCATGAGGGATTGAATTTCCCCTCAGTGGAGAAGAACATACTAAATTTTATTCCAAGAAGTACACATAACCTAGAAGCCAAACAACCTAGCCATTTTTCAATCCAAGATGCCTTACAACAGCTGTCGGTAATACCGAGAGAAAAATCAGCCAAAGTCTGGTGGGATAGTTGCCAGAGATTGCTTCTCGATTTCCAAAGATGAGCAATGCCAGACAGTATTCTGGGTGAACATCGGCTGCTGGGACTGTCTACAATTTCGATTAAACTGTCGAAGTATCAACCTCGGATGTCTGCTCTAAGGCATTTACAAAAAAAAAGTTTTACTGTTTCCTCCTACCCCATAAAGGCAGATGTGAACTCGTCGCTAGCTGCGTCTCCTGACTGAAGTCTTAGTCTCAAACCATAATAATGGCGCCGCCAGACTTGCTGCGGAAATTACTCGAGCATCTACACTTTGTGTTTAGATATGGCAAACAGAGTCTCTGATCTTTATGCATTATTAAAGTAATAAGTCAGCAAGGTACACAGAATATTCGCAGGAAATCGGTATTTCCTCAAGGAAATAATAGTAGGGAAGTGTAATCACCTACAGGCAAAGAAAGTAAGTCATCTTCATTCAAAATCGCAGCCATTGTTGATGAAAGAAGTTAACTGGCACAAGTCGATAAGTTCAATCAAAGAATACTAAGAACGTTCATTAACAAGTGTAAACAGAATCATCTAAAACGTCTAACCAGTAGTTATGGAAAGGGTTAACAAATTATTCCAGAGTGTGTTCAATAATGGCGGCGAGTGTGAAGGGGCCTTTAGAAACGGAATTTACTGGTGATTTACGCTGTTTTCATTGATTCCGCCCGGGCTTGGTTGCCACAAACACTGGAGGTACATCTTGCCCTGAGATCCCCCTTCCCATCTACTAGACTCTTCTATTTCTTCTCCCCCATGTGACCAGAGCACCTCGACTCTCTAAATCAAACTTGTTGGCCATGTCCCCCGGTCCTCTCACGACTTGGGAATTGGCGCTGGGTGGGCACTGTAAGACGAGAACTTTGCCTTCATGAAAAGAGGGATCAAGAGGAATCAGTGTAATAATAATAATCATAATAATAATAATCATCGTCGTCGTCGTCGTCGTCAACATCAACAGCAATGTAAACAAATTATGACAGACAGAGATTAATTTAGCATTTACTCTAGACATTAGCAACATATTGAAAATTCTTTTTCTTCTTTTTGTCACTTTCTATGACATTAAAGAAGGGCTAGAAAATTGATACTGAGACTTACAGCATGACACGTGTTAGCAAACCATCAAACAATCTGCATGATACAATCAAAATAATACAACGTTTTCATCCCTCATAGAAAATTCCTTCTTACCAAGAATCCTGGTGAATGAACCAGGAAAGTCTTAAACCTGTATTAATGGAAAGTGAAAAAAAAAAACAATTTCAAAGGGCAACGAAGGCTTCAGACTGTTTGTAAATGACCTGAGGGGCTCTTTTGATTCCTGCACTGGCTGACATGCTTGATAGCAACACTGACTGAAGAAGATAAGGCGAAAGCCAAAGAAAAATATCCATTACCAGAAGCAAGCAGAATCCTAAGACAAAGAAAATTTAGATTGATCGTAAGACGATCCCTAATCAGTCGAGTGTCAAACTCTAAAAAAGCTGAAAAATATCGACCTCCCTAGAATTTTTGGGTTCCAAGGCATTGCACTGCCTCCTATACTTTAAAGGGAAACACAAGTCAAATAGCTCGTTATCCTTAATACATGTGTATACTCAAGTTCTGAATATTTTCTATAAAAATGTGGGGTTGCCAAACGACAGTCAACCTCGTCTTAAACACAGCTCTGAAAGCCCCTCTTTTTGAAGACACTTTTGAGAAAGAAAACATACTCTAATCCACGACGTAGGGAAGCATCGGGAAAGCTGTTTTCCTCCAAGGGTGATTTTGATTTCTATAATATTATTTACGGGACACATAAAACTATTTGCTGAAACTCTAGCCAGAAAAGTCTGGTCAAACTGTAGTTTCGCATAGTGACTCAGTGAGTACAGTTCCAGCCTGTCTGGCACTGTTGTCATGTGAGTCACCACAATCCGCCTTTTGGTAATTATAGGCATGACAAATATGTTTTGCTCCTATGAACAGCATATCAAAACAACAGTTTGAAGTCTTTATTATATCACTATTTTATATATTATAATTAGAAGGTTTCGAGAAAAGAGAAAACGTATATAGCAACAAAACTAGCGCAATTCTCTGTTTGTGGCTGTGAAGTGAAATTACATTAATCATCATCAAAATCATCATCATCATCATCATGACTGATTATCACACACTCTCCTCCCCCTGACAGACGTTAATGGCATTTACAAGGTGTAAACACATGCAACGCACACAAGCATACTTGCACATGCACAAGTATGCCATTATTAAATCCAAACGAATTTTTACCCTCCAAAACTTCTTCATTTGCTCAACCTTTGCAAATATAAGTAAAGATGACAATGTACATTTCTAGACCTGAACCACTGAGGTACACAGAAATATCTACGATCAATTTTTTTATCTTGAAAGAGCCGACATGGTCGAAAAGTGCTTCACGTATCAACAACCGACATCAAACCGGAAGTGGTCTACCATCGACTTGCAGTGAAAGTCATATCATGAATAATTCTCGAAAAATCGCTCATACAGGCCATGGACATCTCACAACATACGTGTCTGTACCGCCATAGACTGATATGTATCTTGTACATCACGGACTGGATGGTCCTTGCTTGCCTCTCAAGATTTGCATTTTATTATGGCTAACCTAATAAAAATTTATGTTGCTATGAAAAAAGCTTATAGGTTTACTGAGTCTGGCCTTGGATGAGCCGAACTTTTCGCACTACTGATGTAGGAGGATGTATTGGACATGGAGAGATGTTGCAACTGTTGCAACTGTTGCAGTGTTGCCGACTGATCCTCGCATCCTTAAATTATCGCTAGTTTGCAGTCTGCGAGAAGTACGAAAAGTTTACAAACTGTCAACAAGCAGAGTTTATGAGATATGTAAGTAGACTCGTCTCGGTTGCGATACACTCTGGAAAAATCAGGGATCGTGTAGATATCTCACTTTTTGTGTGAAGACATATGGACAAACTCTACTGCCAGTAAAATCCTTCTCAACTCAAATGGCACCAAAATAATTCATTTAGTTTTGCAATAGAGCTAACAATAGCTAACACTTACACTTGCTTTTCCATTTAAGTATTTAGCTGAGGTAGCTTTCACTACGACGAGTTGAGAAAAACAAGGTGAGGAAATGAAATAAAAACGGACTTGAAACTTCAATGAAGGGAAATATCTGTGCCGTTTGCACAACGTATTTAAACTTCAAAACTTTTATAAAGAAGCTAATTCAGTTACTCTTTTTCAAACAACTATGAGCAGGCGCCTTAGCAAGGTTCCAGAGTTTTTCTCTTGTAAATTGGAAACAGCCAGAAGCTGTTATAAACTTGCTAATACAGTGGTGACAGCCATGATCAGGGTTCTGAGAATCGGGTTCAGAGAGAAACTGTGTTTTCAAGCAAACAAGGGACTCGAAGATGAACTAAAAACAAACAAATTATTGCAACGGGTTGGATTTCAGCTGAAATTTTCAGAAGAATGAATGCTTCTCACTCTTCAGAGCTAAGGTAGAGGGAAAGCATCCAGGCTGCACTGGTTGTCTCCCATTTCCTATGGAGAAAACCTACAGATAAGAGGACACAATATTATATTCCTCTGAAAGCCCATTTTTCCGGTCTCTTTAAGTGATAAGGATGGCAGTCTCATTAACAGCCACTGCCCAGATGCTGCATTTATGATGTTGAGGTGCTTCAGTACACCCACCTTTCTACTGTCACGTTTGTTATACCCCCACTCAATACTTACTCCCCTCACAAGAACTTTGTAGACATACTTGCCTACACATTAGCCTTGGTCTCCTAGGTCTGCAACTGTTTTTAAAGACAGACTCCGCAAAGCTGCCCCTAGCTAACCCTGAGGTAACATTGTCCCTGCTTCATGACTACCGCCTAGACAAGGAGACGGGAAAATTCGCTACATTAGAAATGGAATTGGTTTTACGCCGAGACAGCAATTAAGGTTATATCACGGCAAAGCACCCAGCCCTGTCAACATGTGCCACATGCAGAGATAAACAACAGCGAGGCGAGAAGCGATGTGAACCGAGGAGCAGCCAGTCCTCACTGCATTGGTGACGGGCGCTAACCGCTGCGCCACCGTGACGACCCTGACAGTGAGGATCGTGTGTGTGCGCATGCGTGAGCAAATAAATGAAAGAGAGGGAAAGACAGTCATGATTTAAATAATGGTGGATGAATTTTCAAGACTCACGTGATTCCTACTGATAAGTTTATACTCCTGAAACTTCATGAAGATTAGTGCCTTGAACCATCCTTCAATGCTGGCAAAAGGCACTCATCATCATTGTCGTCGTCATCCTCATCAACATCATAATGCATGTTATACGTGTTAGTTGCTCTAATATGTTTTGGTGTACATTTTAATACATGTTCGTTTGTTTGATTTTTGTATATTGATATGTTGACCTATGTTTTATTAGTTTAAATTTATATGTACACATGCGTGCATTAATTTCTTTAATGATATATGTTTATACTTACAATCTAAATAATAGAGAAACGTTTGTCTTGTATATGCGGGCTTATGTGTGTATAAATGTATGATGATAATGACATTGATGTAGCTGGTGAGCAACCAAGCCTTTGAGTACAGCAGGACACCTCTGACCCCTAGCACCGAGGTCAACAGCAAGTCCCAGCGGGACCCAGTAAAAGCCTTTGGCCAGCGAACTGTGGAGACTGGGATGCTGTGCAACACAGTTTGCAGGTGCCAGTGAGACAGAGAGGCACAGCTGGCAGTCTGCTACTGATAGGTTTGGAAGAGCCGCAGACCTTGTTGCTAGTCATAAGTCCATTTGCGAGTTTTACGAGTTGCCTCCGATGTTTTGTGTTCATAGCTGGTGCCACTTCCCACTTCCGAGAAAAATGGTCGGTTGGTAGGGAGTCTGAGAGATTTTCCACAGGAATGTGTTTTGTTTTTGTTTCATTTCGAATCCTTTCTCTGTAAGAAAAATTACCTTTTTACAGGAAGAATTATCCTCACGCCGGCAGATTGCAAATTGCAGGGTTCATTTCTTGTTTCATCGTAAACACGTTCTCTATCTTTTTTCTCTCTCTCGCACTCATTTCCTTGCTTTTTTTAATGTCTGTAGTTTGCTCTTCCAACGGCTCAAGTAATGAAGTCTAAATCTTACAGCAAACTTTGGTCTTCTCCACCCAGTGCTCTCGGCGAACTTTGCACTCGGCGCTCTCCGTCCTGATTGCCATGTTGGCTAATTCTGTGAGACTACTCCTCTTCTTCTGCCTCTTCTTGCTTTCTTGTTTTATTTATTTAATCTGGGTGAGGTAGAATAAGAGGATTTTGCATGGGAGAGAGATAAAGAAATAACCTTAAGGCAAACGGGAGATGAACATGTCTAAATATGAAGGTTACTCTCTCTCTCTCAATTTTTATTTTACACCTGAGATTTCAGTCGTTGCATTATGTAATAAAGACTATATAGGTAATCTTTTCCCTTCCTTGAAATAAGAGGTACTCCTCCTTACGACTGAGGGAGTAGCAGGGAAAGTTAATAATAAAAATAATAGAGATGTTATCTGTACAGACAAAAAAACTCATTGAGTTTCCAACTGACAGATCTTCAGTAACTGATCTCAAAGTTCAAGTTTTCAAAATTTCTAAAAATGTACAGGTTTTTTGGTCTAATGTTCAAATGAGATCAGCAATAATAAAAAGCAAACTTCACCAGCAGTCTTCAGCTATTAGCAAGTCTTTGTAATATTCATATTTCTATGTCGTGCCAAGAGGGTTAATCAGAGATTAAGTGAGCTTCATGAACGACAGAGCATTGTGAAGTTATTATGTCGTTTTTCACCTTACATTATGAAACAAGAAGAAGACAGGTGTGTAAAAAGTGACAGAGGCACGTGAAATAGTGTGTGTATCACGTGATATCCCATAAACCCAACAGCGCACGCGCCTCGTGCAATTTTTTTCTCCTAAGCATGAATGATGCGAGTTACATGGTCCATCTGACTTCTGGACAATCCTGTGGTGTTGTTGCTAAGAAACCAATGTATTATGAAGCAAAACTGCCTTTTGTTGCGAGCAAAATTCTGAGTTTTTGTTTTAATCTCGTGATTACGGATGATTCATCGAAGGTTGTGCTGACATTCTGTATGACCTTTGCTGACATCACGGGCAAGAAACTTCACCACATCTTCAGTCTGTGTCCTTTTCGCGAAGAAAAAAACCATTTTGTTCATTTTGTGAAGCCTTTTTAGCTCTTTTCTGCTTTCCAAATCGTTTTTTCATTCTTCCTATCCATATTCACATCTTTTCTGAAATATGTAATAAGACGAAATCGGTTCAGTAGTTCTAATAAAATGGTATAATCATGTGCTCAAAAAACCTGAAATTTAAAGAAAAAAATTTTCAGCTGAGTCTTTTTTTTTTCTAAGCCATCAACTTTTCGAAACTTTGTAATCCAATTATCCCGCCTTACATTAATCTCAAGGGCTGATTATTTTGGGGTCTGATGAACGTGTTAGAAAGAAGCATTGAGTAAAAAGATCTCAAAGACCTTAAAGCACTTGAAGATGTTTGTTTTTGCTGGTCATCAAAGTGTGGAGGGAGCATCGACCGGAAAGATCGTGTTCCATAAAAAGTTTTAAAAAAACCACACACACAAGAAACACGCGCATGTAACAAGTGTAGATGGCGCTGTCTGCAGATTTTGTTACAATTTGTGAGAGGATCCTAACTCATATTAATTAATTGTGCCTGATTAAGGAACTGCCTTCAAAAGAAAAGGGTCCCACAAGATATAAAGTTGTTTTCAACTCTCATTTCTTCAAGAACTCTGCTTTATGCCCACTCACAAAGGTCAGGTAAAATGGTTGAGGAGTCTGGAAGGAGAACTGCTGCCAGGCAATTTTGGAATTGAGCAATAAACTTTCTCTTACGAACTTCATCTACAACATGAGGTCAGAATTTTCAAGCAATAAACTCAAATATTATAACCATAGTCCTTAAGGGCATGCTTTACTTTTGAGTTCAGCTCAAGTGGTTCATTCATATTTGATGTGGAAAGTGTGAATGTGGGACGAGGAGCTCCAACACTTGGTGACATGCTGGCCCTTTATCGGACTTCATAGAAAAATAAAATTATCTTGTTTGCTGATTGGCGGTATTCACCATGTCATTAGAGAGTGAGCACCTCCTCATAGGCGGGGGAAGAAAGGAGGAACAACTGACCCGCGAAAGGTTGAGCCTGAGATAACTTACAAAAGTTGTATTTCGCTTCTAGCAACATTCACAAATTTCATAAATTTTTTTTGCAGCAGGAAGCAATTTCATCGTGTTTAAAAAGCGACTATTTGACATGCTTCCTTGTCACAAAGGTTGAATGCGTGCAGCTTGTCGCATGCAGGAAGCCATCAGCAGCCACCAGCGCACGTGCCCGGGGCTCAGCTTCCCTCAAAGTGAAATTTCCGTCGCAAAATTTGAGAGCTGGACCACTCTGAAAAAGTTTTCTTTAAACAGCTTCATTTCTCGTTTACGTTCGGAAGGCAGAAATCAAAGTTTCGGGACAGAATTGTTTTTACAAGTTTGTAAATTGTTCGTATTTTTATTTTTGTTTTTAATGTTAGTTGTTGCGTTTGAAAAAAAAGTGCTTTGGGAAAGTTTGTGTCATATTAAACGAAACAGAGACAGAAATTGAAGATTTGCATCGGGAATAATATTTCAGCAAACATTTGCATTTTGTAATAACTGCACATAGTAAATACGTTTAAACAAGGTGTCTTCTTCCTCAGAATTGTGTAAATCAACAGAAAAGTGGGGGCATAGCACGGACATATAAATTTCATCTAAAAGGTCATGAAATGTCGGTCTGACACAAAACAAGGGCAGTAAAGTAGAAGAACAAATAAAGTTTAAAGTAAAAATGCGATAGAAGTAATGAAACAGTTCGAAAAATGAGAATGAAACTTTTATTAAATAACGATTTTCATAAGACATTCATATTTAAATAATGGCAAGAGGAAATGTACATTGAAAGGCTTTGCACGGACACAAAACTAAATTCTTAATACGTTAAGAGCAAGAAACTAAGCTGATTAACTATTTCTTGAGTGCTGTGAAAAGTGGGTAGGTGGGTGAGACTGAGTGTATTCATGTGTAGGTGTGTTTAAAGTATATTGTACTCTAGTATCATACAGCACAGCACAATGCTTTCCTTTGTAGTAGCGATACATCTTAGATAAATGGCAATAACAAATTCATCATAAAAAGACTTTCACACAATAATGTAGCTACTCAATATGAAAGCTGTTGTATAAAGCACTTGTATTATTAACATTCGTATTGTAACCTTTACATCACACCTACATACCCACAAACGCATGCGCGCACGCACACACACACACACACACAAATAATACACTAAACCAGATTTTCATTTACACAAAATAGACCACAAAATAAAATTTCACATTTGTCTTGTATTAACTTCTCTCTGACCACATTTGTGTCCATTACTTAACAATGGCGACTACAGAGCAGTGACTATAGTATAGTCATTCATTCGAGTTCATCTTCAGTCATTATCATGACCGTAAATTTTATTATCATGTTGGTAGCAGCATTAGCAGCAGCAGAGCCAGTTGTACTAACAGTCGTGGTTTCTAGGTAGTAAAGAATAAAAGCTCCACAAACGTGATATTGTCTCTACCCGCGTCTAGTACTTGAACCGAGAGAAATGTAACGAGTATCACCCAAAAATGAGGCATGCCCTCTCTCTCTCTCAACACACACACCGGCAAACACACACACACACACACATGCCATGCAACTCTTTTTTCATTCTGAAAGGCGGCGAGCGTGATCCTGACGAATACTGAAAACTCAACGAGCCACACTGCGATGACAATAACAACCTTGTGACGATTAACTGAGACAAGATTGGTGCATGTAATTTTTAAAATAATAATAATAACAACATAATCAAAGAAGGGTTCTACAGAAAAAGCTTCTGTCAAGGCTGAGTATAAACTCTAAATATCCAATATTATCCGAGTTTAGGACATCCTCCAGACCAGCTTTTTTACTTTGTTCAATAAATGTTTCCTCTCTGTACAAGAATAATACTCTCAGGCTATTAGGACCCATCTAACATCACAGTAAGAAAAACTCTTTAAAGTCTTACAAGGCGTTTATGGAAGTGTAGGTATAAAAGTTTAAACACACGCAAGAAATCTAATATTATTTATATTTATATATATATATCCAATGTCTTTACATTTTCAACGATTTTGCTTGTCAGCCTTGCGACGTACAACATACATAAAAGCTAGATTAGCCATTTGTAAACAAACAACACAACAACAAACGATTTGTGCACGATCTTGAGTAGGAAGTCCGTCATTTTGAGCAACATAACAGATTTGAATGCCATGGCAAGGAGTGCAGTCTTGTTTACACACATACCGGAACTATTTGAACACATGTTCCATCTTATCTTGGCAGTCCACGAAAATGCCAGTGAGGAATCCTGACTCGGAGTAAACCGAACATTTCTGCTGATGTCTTCAGAGAGGGTTTCAGAAGGTTTGTCCAGAGTCGACAATTATTTGTCAAAAGTCGCACTGGTTTGTCCATAGTGGGCAAGGATTTGTCGAGAGTTGCCACTGGATTTTATCAGGAATAGCAAGTTTGTTCTCTTTATCTCGCGAACGATGCCATTTGAGTGTTCTTTGAGGACTTCCGGTTCCCCAGCGTCATGTCACGAAGCCAATGTCGTCCTACAACATGTCAACCACAGATTTGATGAGAAGTAACTGACTTTCCAAAAGCAAAGATCCTCTTTTTCCTTCTTAAATGCGATCAAGAACGGCTGAACTCAATGAAGACAATTTTAAAGTATGTATTAGGTATATTTCCCATCATTTATGATCAGATATTCAAACACATTCTTTACTTCACATCTAAGCACTAGGTAGGGATTGATGTTTATTTAAAGAGCATATCTAGAATTTTTCTCTTATTAGACGGGGTTTAAGGATGAGAATCTGAAGAAAAAGGTGATCACGAAACCTAATCTGACGTCGTGAGCTTTTTTTGCTTTACCTGTAGGATGCTTTTGAAGCTTTCAAATTCCTAAAAATACGTTCTACAAAGGTCAAAGAGCGTGCAGGAACTCTTCAGACAAGTGCTTCAGAGAGGCCGCATCTCACCGACCCCTAAGTGCCTTAAGTATCTTCCGTAATGGGCTTGAACAGCACTTCTCAAGCAAGTACTCGTAAGCAGATACTGCCGCTGGCTGGAAACCCTCAGAGGGCGCTAACATCTCTCACACGTTCACAGCTAAAAATATCCTCCATGGAACGGTTATGACCGTAGCTGCGCAGCTCGGTGAAGTGCCGCCTGGGTATCACATCCGGGTATGACATCACACTGTAGCGGCAGTGATCTCCCCCTAGCTCCCACGGCGTGCCATCGCTAGGCGGCGCACATGCTTGGTTGTTGTTGGCCCGGCGACTCGAACAGTACTTGTGACGACACAGCTCCAGCAGACGACCGTCAGAATGCGGATGCTCGCCGCTGGACACGAAGCTGTAGTAAGAAGCCTGCTTCGTGGCCGACATCTTGACGAACGACTCCTTCGTGGAGGGGATGTGGCCGTGACCCGTGACCCGCCCGCCGCCACGGTTGGCCGGGCAGCCAGCGGGCATGGCGGAGAACTTGGCCACGTGAGCGTTCTTGCCGGCGGCGTGAAGGTAGCAGCGGTCGTCTGGCCCGCTGGGCCGGGAGGTCACGTGACTGTTGCGGCCGATGAACTTGGCTTTCAGCTTGTAGAAGGCGGGCAGGGAGTCGATGTTGAGGATGCAGCGGCACAAAGTCCGCTTGAAGGCCCGCCGGAACTTACGGGACAGCAGGTTGTACAGGATGGGGTTGACGGTGGAGCTCAGGAAGTACAAGACACCTGCACACATAGGCAAACACACACACAAACATACACATACACACACAGTCCTGTCATTAGGTTTTGTAAACGTGCACTGTGGATAATTACACCTGACAAATGAAGAAAGACTATGCCAATATACATCATCTACATTATGCCAATATAACATGTATTAATGAGGGCGCTCGTTCCTTCCTGAAATGCATATAATTGTATAATAATAAAAGATTATTTTACATGATGAGAGATGAGATCATTTCTACTGTTCTTTCTTTTACTGATAAAACTACTTTGATGATGGAAGCAGCCGCGCTTCACTTATCAGACAGACAAGTGGCGAGTAGACGAATCCGTAGGGATAAGGTCACGTGATTTGATTAATATCCAAAAACAGTTAAAATTGAAACATTGTGTTTTAAACAAGTGTTAAGTTTTGAAAACTTTGAAACAAATTTTTTACCGTGCTGGCGCTCAATGCAAATATCTCTACAGGGAAGTACGTCAACTTATGTAAAAAAACAAAAACAAACAAACAAAACTTTCAAATCGCACGATGCTTTGGAGTGTTTCGCTCTTAATGGCGTTGGTATCAAGAACTAATAATCTCTGATGTCCACGTGGAAAATGCTTTGTCCATTAGACTGGTGAGTGGGTGGGCTGAGGAAAGCGATTGTAGGCTATTTTTCTGTAGCTTTGAAAGTGTTGTTGTCGCCGGCAAACATAGGTAAGTGCTTGCGCAGGCGTCTTTGGCGAGAAACCGAAGGTGATTGTTATTTTAGACAATTGCATCCATCTCAGAAATAACGAACTGTTGCCTGCGAGTAATTTGCGAGCGGGCGTGACAGACGTTGTTACTATAAATACACAACAGCTCATGTGATCCCTGTGCTATAAATAGGACTGTAAATGACTTCTCCCTCCATTACCTCGCCTGCGCTTTCCATTATCTATGTCTTGATCTATTCTTCTTTTCCTCCTCCTTCTATCCCCACCCCTCAATTCTTAAGCCTCTTCTTCATTTTCTTTCTTTTTCTTTCTCTCTCTCTCCATCTCTATCTTTTCTTCTTTTTTTTTTTTCTATTGTCTGTAAATTATTCTTCCTCTTCTTTTTCTCTTGTTCTCTATTCCGTTGGGGAGACGGATAGTCGAGTGTTTAGAGGACTGGCGTTGGCACCGGAAGGAGCGCCGGTTCTATTCCCGTGCGGCGCAGCGACCTCACCCTCCCGCCATCAACCCCCAGCCGACTGGAATGAGTACTTGCCACCATACAGGGCTGGGAAAGGTAAGACAGCGAGAGAAAGAGAGATATACCATCCTCATAAAATGCTGGCCGCGAAGAAGAGTGTAGTTTATACGACCTTACCACCTCCTTCCAACCCAATGACCTCAAACGGTGAGGGGGCGACTTTACTTTTTATTCTTCTGTTGTGTTTGCACTTAGGTTTGTTGACCAAATGGTTAGTGTCTCGAATGTTCTTCCTGTTTTCCTGTTATCTACACAAGCAACTTTCCCAAACGTTCGCCATTTTACCTGCTCAGTATCGAACTTCTTAAGTTTGTCCTGAACAACATTTTACAGCTTTGAAAACTTGGGGAAAGGAGGTCTGGCTGGTATAAAGAGTTTAAAATAGAAACGTTTTACGTGTATCATAACAATGTATCTACTTATCCCCAGAGTTTTATATTTTTTGTAGTAGCAAACGACCTTAGATGTGGGGTCTGTGTAAACGTGAACTGTAGCTCAAGCTACACCACAGCCCACTGCAGCATCCTGCTGGTAGGTTGTCGGGTAATCGGTCAACAGATAAAGATAGTTCAGGTCTTTGCACGTCCACGTAATTCTTGACATTTTCTTTGTGCCTACAGGGACTGCGAGGTCTTTATCGTCGCAGCAAATCAAGAGAGACACAGAGAGGACAAAAGAAAAATCCAAACAACGAGGGCATGCTGGGTGGGGTGGGGTGGGGTGGGGGAAACAAAGAAAGGAAAACAGAAAGAACATTTAAAGAAAAAGAAAAAGAAAAAAATGAACACCAGAGAGTGGGACAGAGGGAGAGATTGAAAAAAGGTTTAGGAGGGAGAAAAGAAATAAAGACAAAATGAGTGGTGAGTGAGATTGTGTGTGAGAGAAAGAGAGAGAGAAAGTATGGGAGTAAGAGAGGGATTAAATCAGAGCACCAGTCTCCATTAAAACCAATCTCGTAAAAGTTGCAGGATTTTATTAAATTAGAATCGTGTAGTAGCCTTCAGGGACAGACACGCGAGTGACTGCGTGCTAATGTCAGTAAAATTTTTGAGGTCCAGTCTGTCCTATCACCTCCACACGAATCTTCAAAATCCACCCTGCATAACTGAATAAAAGCTTTTTTCCCTCTTTGCTCTCAACCATTAGTAAGTAAGGTGATTATTAAATCGAAGAAACGTAAGTCATGCATCTGTCTTCCTGTCTGCTGCGTCTCATTATTTTTTAAAGTTAATTTACGGTTACATGTTAGCCTACATTGTATGGACTGTCTTTGTGGTTCCCTGACTACAGTTCTTTTTTAAACTTTCACGGTTATTTCGTGTTTTAGATGATGAAGATTGGAACTCTCAAACCTTATACACAATCCTGGATACGTCCCATGCACGTGGACCTTACCTTTCTCAATATTCCGCATGACTGACTAGAATTTAGGATTAATCGTATTGAAATAAAAATATCTCGAATACTTGTGGTCTTAACATAATTATTAATTGACTATCATTACATCACTATGCTAAGCTTTCACAATGGTAGAAGCAGTCTTTCTTAGGAGTAGTGTCTAGTCTTTGCAGGCAACGCACATGCTTTGTAATGTCAAAAGATTTAAAACTGAATTAGCGGGTTAACCAACATTTTTCTCGAGACATGTCAGCGGAAGAGCGCAGCAGTGTTCATCCCAACATGCCATCCAACTGCGTTTGAAGTTCACGTCCAACCGCGACAACAAAGAAAATATAAAAACCAAACTCACTGCTCTGGACGAGATCGAAATCCTGCGTCCCATCCAAAATACTTTGTGAATTGCCTTCGTATGCAAATCCTCTTTCTTGTTTCGTAATCAATCATGAAAAAACATTTCTTAATATTTCTCAAAATGCGTTTAATTACTGGATGAGTTGATAGGTTTGGATGTGGCATTTTTAACATTTGATGTTTTCATTTTCATAATCGACCGCCTTTCTCTAAAATAAGTACAGCAGCGTTTCACATGTACTTTTAAGGGTTTCTTTAATCTTTTGTAATTAATCGACATCATAAATTTGTCTTGTGACCAGTATCACATAATATGAAACCATCTATATATCGTGTTAAGAAGGTCTTCTAAAGGGCACACAATCTTACAAAGGTTCTTTTTCTCATCTTACGGTGTCAGAGCAAGAAACTGGAAACTTTTCTTTTAGCGCTCATGATTCCAACAATGTTCTCCAAAACAATAAAGACAGCTCTATTTTTGTTTTCTTTAGAGTTTTTCCGGAGAAAAAATGTTGCGTTCCAGCAAACGACATTAAAGAAACTTCCAAAGGGAAACGCGAATCAATTCAGTCGAGAATTTTCTATAACAGGAGAATAAATATCCTAAACACATCGCTATTATGTCTGAAACTATTCCCATAAATCTTTCCTGGCCACGGCGGTGAAAATATAAAATGAGAAGTAAATACTTTAGAGCAATTTTGGGGGAAGAAAATAGACTTTTGAACTATGTGCGTGCCTTCCGGTGTACGTCACTCGGTGGTGCGCGTGCGGCCTCGTTCTCGCGTGAACGCTCGAGATTTGATTTCCTGGAATTTGCCTGTCGATAGAACAGATTTCTCCTGAGATCCCTTGCTTCTAACGACTCACAGTGAGGTCACAGCTTTGTACCCGATCACATGTGAAGGTGGCAATGAAACCTTATCACAGTTAGTTCACGGTGGCTATTGATCTCTTGCAAGTAATGGACGCACGGCATTACATATCAATACATTACATCTTCTCCCAACCCAAAGTCCTGACCAGCAGGAAATGAAACTCAAGTGTGAACTCTTTACTCCACAGAGTCCTGTACTTTTTTTTTCAAAAAAACGAATCTAGCAAAAGAAATAAATTAAAAGAAATTTGCAAAAAAAATCAAACAGGGTGTAAAAAAAAAAAAAGAACAAATTACAAAAAATCATACATTTAAATAAAAAAAACCTTGTAGGAAAAAAGTGAAAAAAATTATGAACATAAAAAACTTGTTAGCCTACCTCTCTTGAAGGACCACGAAAATCTTAAAAACAAAATAATTTCAGAAATTTACTACTTTTATGATTATCATTTCTTAACACTTAGAGTTGACGAGCTGTAAAAAATCCGTTTTTGGTTAAAGGTTTGCCATGAGGTGAGGGACAATAAATAGCATCGTCAAATATAGGTGACAGAAAAAAAACAAAAATTTGAAAAAGCGCGCTGTTGGTTTTTATTATTATTATTATTATTATTATTATTATAATATATATAACGGAAATCTGAAAAAAGAAATAGCTGAGAAAATAAAAACAGAAATCGGAAAGAGAAGGTAAATATAAGAAGACCAAGAATGCAAAAACCAGATTCTTTTTAGATGTGCGTGTTGCCGTGTGTGTGTGTGTGTGCGCCCAACAGTAAAAGAGAGGGCGTGTAAAAATTTCAATATCATCTCCAAAATTAGTAATTAGTTTCACATTCTTTTCTTATCATTATTATTCTTCCAGCAGGCCAGAAAAAGAAGGGAAAAATTATTTTAATATTATTGGTGTGTATGATATTGCGTGCTACTGGCAGCGACGCGGAAAGGGTTCAGTCAGGGGCGGCTTTTGTTGTGCTTTGATTAAATTATAATTGTGCAGCTGAACACGCACACAAATAAAAATATTTTATTCATATCGTAACCAGAAAACATTTACTTTTTTGGTATACCTGTTGACAGACAGACAGACAGACAGACAGACAGGCAGACAGACACACAGACACACAGATAGAAAAACAGACAGACAGACAGACAGACAGACAGAGGTAATCGTAAGTTTTTTTCGCCGAGTGGCTTTACGTCCTTCATCTTTCCTTTCTATAAGAATAAATTCTCAATAACTAAAAGACTGAACAAAAGAAGTAAATTAATTCTAGTAACACTTGCTTGTTTATCTGCTGTCATCTGCAGTCGGTTTACCAGGTAAACAAAGGTGGACTACCCAGCCTGACTGGTAGCTGAACACACACCTTATTCATGCTCTTCATGCACACAGGTATACGTCTGCTCGGACATACATTCTTCTTGCTGCACGTGCAAGGGTGCGCATGTAATTTAATCTCTCCCACTTCACAAGGATAATCCTATCAAGTTCTCATCATCGTCAACGTCGTCATGACCATCACTACTCCTCGCACTCGTCGTTACCTGAAACGTAGAAGAGGTGACTTTGAACTGTCAGGAGTTCCGGTGTCCACTGGGCCTGCTCAATGTACAACGTCATCAACCGCTGAGAGTGGAACGGAGCCCAGCACATGAAGAAGGCCACGACGACAGCAACTGTAACAGAAAGTATCAACAGTTCACAAACATTTACTTTATCTCGGATGGTCTTAGCTACATATGTAGCTCTACACTGTCTCTGTCTATCATTCATGTTTGGTGCCTGAGTATGTCAGAGACAGATTAATACTTTACATTCACTCTCTCTTACTTTGTGTTTGCTAGCGTGCTCGTCGCTTGTGTCTCTGCTAATGGTGTGTCTGAGAGTGCATAGAACCCATTCATTTGATCGCGCATGCGTACAAGCCAAGAGAAGTTCCTGTGACTTGAACTAATAACACTCAGCGTCACCACCAACGTCATGGGGGACTCTGACCACAGCGGCGTAGCACGCAAGTCTTACGTCACTCATCTGTCACCGGAAGTGTGAAACCAGCTGGTGCGCAGTGAAGGTCTTGCCTTTCTCCTCCGGACAGGAAATCGGAACTGGGGGGAGAGAAGGGGAGATAACAAGACTTTTGTAAGGAGCTGGGCTGGTCTCTGGAGCTAAAGATTCGGTTCCTGGTCATGTCGAAGATGGCTGCCGGCACTTTTTTGTTTTGAAATTGTTGAGACAGAGGTGAGTGGGGTACAGTCACCGCGGGCAATGGGTGATGAACTCGTTTGATTGCTTTCTTTCCAGTCTGGCACACCAAGCCCTGGGACTTGCTTTTCCAAAACAGATAATGCGACGACGGCTGATGGCTAAAGCATACGCGTAGTGATACAATGAACCTTCCCTCCCCCTTCACACACCCAAACACACGCCCAGACAGACCTCTTTTCTTTACTCACTCAACCCTTTCACTCGAAAACAATTAATTCAAACAAAATGGATTTGAAGGAGGTTCCCAAGATACCTATGCACCAACCCCACGATACTTTCCAGTTCTATCCTCTTTAAATGGTATTATTTTAATTTTACGAAATTACGAATGATGATGATGATGATGATGAGGAGGAGGAGGAGGAGGAGGAGGAGGACGAGGAGGATTGAGGTTCTGTCCCACCAATGAAGGCGGGCTTTTACACATGTATATATACATATTTGTTATGTTTAGTTTTGCCTAAAAAGTGAACACAGCTAACCAAATTAAGAAAACCCAATTTAATTAAAATTAATTTTAAATTAGTTTTGTGTGCCTTAAACCAATCTTTGATAATCTGCATCTCTACAGAAAGCAATCTCGAGGCCTGATGGAGGGACGACTACTGTAAGGGGCTGAGCATCATGAGCTGCACGGCGTCTGGCGTCTGCTGCAGATTAAAGAGTAAATTGCTAAAAATAACTGGCTCGTCTCGACAGGATGGAGTTTTATCGTCTTTATCGTCTAGGCTTTCTAAAGTCTTTAGAGCAACAGTATCATTCCCTGTTGTGTCTCGGGAAAACGCTAGAAGACAACTACAAAAGGTGAAGTCCAATTAATGTTTACAACTTTGGTTAGAAGTGTAGCATTTCACTTTTCTGGTAAAAGTTTTGAAGAGTTTTGTGTGTCTGGACTAACTGTGTTTACTGGAAGTCACAAACTTTAACCACACTCTTCAGCATAATAGCCGACATTATCTTCGATGATGAAAAGAAAGATCCAGGAAGGAAGAGGAAGAAGACGTGGTTGTGGCAATGGTGATGGAGGTGGCGATGTGAAAGTGGTCCAGACATAAAAAAATACACGTTCTTTCATTGTAGCGACCTTTTCTTGTTGAATCTACTGACCTGACCTCGGCATCGCAAAGATCAGTGCATATATCAATACGATCCATCCTCGCTGGACAGCCTCCCTTGTCTGTACCCGCCTGAGTACCCTTTGACCTTCCGTTGAGGACCGTGAGGGAGAGTCCCCGCCATCAAGTGTCTGAGGACGAGAGTCTCCATCACTGGAGGCAGCTGCGACCCAGTGCCAGCCACCGAGTGTCCTGGTCTCTGAGAGGGTACTTTACACCCCAGTAGATCACGTGACTCGCCATTAACCCATGACACTGTAAGCATCTACACTGCACCTACCCGTTCCCAAACTCAATTACGTCCACAAATGTTTGGGATTACTCTCACGTTTAAAGTTGCAGGCAGAAACTAATGTTTGCTACACCCACCTACCCACACCCACCCTGTCAAATAATCTCCGATAATAAATATAATTTAATTTTCTCAAAAGATTCTGCATGCTTGATCTTAAACTTTTGGTTAAAAGTTTGTTGGTAAGTGAGCTTTATTTTCCGAACTAGTAAACATACAGACAGCCAAACAGTTCAAAGAGCTGTTCAGGTGAATTGCTTGCAAATACTAAAATCTTTTTAAGGGTTGGTTCTGAGATGTTTCAAAGAGACGGTGTTGAGTGTTGCTCAAAGAGCTGCTGTTCAAAGAGGCAGAATGATGGAGTGGAAAGTATTTTAAAGATGAGGACCTGTGTAGGGAGGGGCACTGGCCAGCTGTACCCGAGTCTGGTGCAAGAGCTGCGGAGACAGACGGTACCAGCTGCTGTGCGATGATGAAGATGGTGACGATGATGAAGATGATGATGATGAAGATGGTGACGATGATGAAGATGATGACACGGGAAGAAAAGGGAGATTAGGAGCACAGTGAGTATTCGGGTGAATTGTAAAGAGTTAAGAAAAAAAACAAACGCTCAGATATTGTTGATAAAATGGGGTGTATCCATACATGCAACCACTCCAGTATACATTCATTTTATATAGACCCCTCCTCCCCAACGAACACACACACAGACAGACAAACAAGCAAGCACGCAGTCGCACGGATACATAAATAGAAGCATACAGACAGATGCGTTACTTCAAATTGTTCTGCCCACAGCTAACATGTCCTTTTGAGTCTTTTTTCCAAGTAAATTGCTCTGGGCTACGACTTCTGATTACATTTATAAAAAAAAGAGGATAGCGAACCGCCTGTCCATCAAACAGAATTGCGGCTGTCCAATCAGAAACACCCCCGTGGCTATCCCAGGATGCATTTCCCATGGCGACCTCCTGGACATATTTAATACCTTGAGAGTCTTTATTCTAGCCCCGCACTCTCGCTAAATCTTCTTCCCCTCTTGTTGCCAGCCACCATCCTCCCACCTAAACCCCTTTCGCGATGCTCGCACCATCCTTCCTTCTGTTTCTCTGGTCTGCGGTTTCTCTCGGCGGGTTCCCGACATTTCCAGGACGAAAACCACTATTTAACTCCAGCGGAAACGCGGTCGCCTCGACCATAAAAATTGTCTGGGGGAAGAAAGAATGTATGAAATATCAGCATGGCCTGCTTGATGAAACCTCCTCGAGTGTTGAAGTAATTGCATGCACCTCATCGGAGGGCAGCAGTCTGGGAGATGTGCAATGTTATTATTTCGCCAAAATAAACCTCCGGTGTGTTGGCAAATTAGTGTGCTTTGGCATCTCACATGTTATCGGAAAAGATGAAACTGCTCATCAATTTTCTGTTGATAATGATGTGTTATCGCTTTCTTATCATTTAAGAAAATAAAGGAAGTGGCAGAATTTATACCGTTTGGAATTCTCCGTTTTTTTCTTCAAACTGTCTACGAAAGCAGCTGTCACGTTCGGAGTTCAAAACCCACCTCTTTGAAAATTATTTTTTTATAATTCAGCAAACTCTGGCGCTTACTTTTCAACCGATCATCTTCGTCCATATTCTTTGTCCATGTTCACCAGGAATTTATCCGTTCACTGCTGTCTATGTGTGTGTGGTTTGTTTGTTTGTTCTGTTTTTGTTTTGTTTTTTGTTTGTTTTGTTTCGTTTTTTTTTTTTTGCTTTAGCTCTTTGGGTTTTTTCTTTGTACTTCTTTTATGCACAGTGCATTCAGCTTGCCTCAGTGTGGAGAAATTATTATTTTATTGATAATATTACTATAACATTATGCTTTAGTATACATGTTTGAATATGTCACGTTTGCTTTGTCCTGTAATTGGTATAAGTTACAAACCTACGATAGTGTACTATGGAGATATTTGTTCTTTCCATTTCAGTTTTTATTCTATGAATAGACAACATTTTTTGTGTCTAAACACAGACTATTGCGAATGTGCACTGTTGTGGAAACTAGAACTGTACCATCTGTAAGCATTAAGCTCTACTTATATTTTGTCAACAACTTTGTGAGTCACGTTGCCACTGTAACTATGGCGATGCATTCCTCGTTTTCAAATTCTGGAAATTCCATAGAAAAATACACCAGGAAAACTAAACCAAATAACTCCACCAAGCATAACAACAACCTTAACACAGAGACATTTCCTTTTTAAACCACTTTGCCACCTATGGTGCAGCAAGGACATCAAAGAGGTGACAAGGTGTAAATAATGGGGAGGGGGAGCAGTGGTTGTGCGTTCGCATCCTTGAGCAGACTCAGTTTGCTGCCAACTGAATGTCCGTGAAATAGGAATGTAAATCTGTATAATGAGCAGACGCTGCACGGTTATTGCATTATCTGTGGAGAGAGAGGAGAGATGTTCTTTTTTTCACCCTGGCAGAATTCAGCGCATCGGAAGGACACAGCGTTGAATTGGCGATCCGAGTGGAATATTCTCTGCACGGTTATTATATTACGAATACAGAAAGAATAGTCTAGTTCTTCGGTTAGTAACGCCAGCATCTACTCCTTCTCTTGGTGAAAACGTGGCTGAAAATGAAGGCAACAAATAAAAAACACAGACAACAGGTGTCGGTGGGAATGTAGATGAACGCCGTGAATGTTGCTGTAGAGAAGCACCAGACCTTGTAATACAGAGAACAATTGGAATTGTGTTTGTAGAAATGGTATTACACAGTACATCGAACACCCGACATCATCCTGTAGCCAGAACCCGGCATCGTGTTTGTGAAGAGACACCTGTCATGGTGTTTGAAGAAAAAACCCCAATATTATGTCTCCATTGAAACTCCCAGCATTAGACAGTAGGGAAACTGTATCCTGAAGACAAACACTAGCACTGTGGATAGACGTAGTCTCTCTTTCCTTTTCTTAGTTCAACATTAAATACCTCGTCACCGATAGTATTCTTCTTAGTCCTGTTTGCTCCCAGTGGATCATACTAAACCACACCACGCCAGCGGATCCGGTACTGGACGTCCTTCTTCTGTCGGGTCCATGTCATCCTGGCTGCCTCTCCGTGGACCGATCTCCTCCATGTCTTTCTTGGTCTCCCAACGCTGCGCTTCCCTTGTGGGTTGCAGTCCAGAGCTTTTCTTGTTAACAATCCAGCCCCACTTTTGCTTCTTGGTGTCTTGGTAGGCAGGCTTCTGGTTGCTTCTTTCTCACTTGTCTTCTTGGAGATCTTCTTGGGCCATCTTATATTGAGGATGTGACGAAGACATATGTTGATGAATATCTGAATCCTAATGGTGGTGTTTATGACAAGCCGTGTTTCTTTCCCAGAACACATGTGCAATTGTCTTCAAGGTCTCCAGTAATCCTGTCCAGCTGCTGGCCTTTGTTTCTTGAAAGAGTCCTTCCAGTTCATCAAATCTGTATTGGCTTCACATTTGAACGTCTCTGGTTTCCTGTGATCTGTCAGAAACTGCACTTTAAATTTTTGGTGCGGTCTGCCTGATGAGTCAGGGAAGGACCTCAGCTTGATGTTGATGGTTGCCACAAGGAAATGGTGGTCCGAAGCTGCATCTGCTCCATGCCATACCCTGACATCAAACAGATTTCTTTTCAACTGTTGATTGATGGTGATGTGGTTTTCTATATTTCCATCTGGTGAAGTCCGTGCGGTCTTGTGAATGATCCTGTGTCAAAATTCTATGCCTACGACTACAAGGCCATTGAACAAACAAAATTCTGTCAACAGCTCGCCATTATCTCTGCAGGTGCCTACGCCGTGCTTTCCCATCATGTGTTCTTTATCCGAAGAGGATATGTCGGCGAGCTGACTTCCCGAAGGCTTTCACCAAATCTTCTCGGTCCCTCCTAAGAGGGATCTTCCTGTCCAGGCTCTCAGTGTGGTACTGATGTAGATGTAGATGCAGCAGGAGTTGTTTTATGGGCTGAAGCTGCGAGCCCCAAGCTTAACCCTCTTCCTTTATCCGGGCTTGGGACCGGCAGGCTCCCCGGGGTGGAGGAAGGGGATTTCCAGGATAAGTTTTGATACCGTTAGTGTCTTCCTTTTCTTTATATTTTCTTTCTTCTGATTATCCCAACTCACTAACCCTAACACTTCCTTCTCCCCTGTCTTTCTTTTTCACGCGCATTTTGTGTTTTGTTTTATTTCCTGCAACCTTTTTTCTCTTTATTCCCTTGTATTTCTGTTTTGTGTATTCAGCATCTTTATTTTTATTTTGCATTCTTGCCGACTTTTAATGTCCTCCAGTTTTTCCTTCGCCGTTTTAATGTCATCCTAAAAGTCTGGAACTAATTGTATTTACACTTTCAATGCTTATTTTGCTTAATTTTTGCCTCTGCTCATTTCTTAATTAGAACTACCTTCCCCTTCCTATTCAGTTTTTCACCTGTAAAGAAAAAAAATCATATTTCGCCGTTAATTGAAAACTTTTTTGCAATATCAAGAAGTCGTGAAATGTGAACTTTCTCGTAAGTAGATTTTTCGCTTTATCCTCGGCCAGTTTTTTTACTCTTTTTATAGAATGCACTCGTCTGTAGTCGTGTGAGGAAATAAGTTTGCTTTTTGCGAACTGAGTAGTTGTGGTTGTATGCATGCGAAGTAAAACAGGTGTTTTGACTCGCAAGTTTTGCGGACATGTCCGCCTTTGCCAAACCATTGATTAAGATAAACTGTTAATAAAATGTTTGTGTTGTGTTCCTGTGTGAGTGTGTGTTACGGGGGAGAGAGAGAATGAAATAGAAAGAAAGACAGCTTTAACTAGTGTTCTGAGCTGCACCTCGTGTCACAAATCCACGTTTACCCCACCAAGACACTCCTACCCCTGAACGAAAGCCACTGGCTTCGCTCACCCAGCATCCTCAGCACAGCGCGTCGTGCCCGGGCAGCCGCCGTCTTGGCTGTCTGCGACTGCGCAGCCCCCACAGAGGAGGCGATCTCCTTCCGGCGCAACTTCAGCCCGATGAGGATGTAGATGACGGTGATGATGCACATAGGCAGGACGAAGAAGACGAAGGTGGACACCTGGAAGACGTAGGTCATCCGCTGCTGCCACTGGAACGGAATGTTGCACAGCAGGGAATCCGGCACCGGCTTTCCGTCACGTGGGTCCGTCACGAAATAGAACACGCGCGTGTGGATTGGGTAGGGCAGGGCGCATGCGCAGGCCACCAGCCAGATGGAGACGATGCACTTGACGGCGCGTGTTTGGCTGCTGCTGCGCTGGCTGCGGATCGGGTGGCAGATGGCGATGTAGCGCTCGATGGTGAAGCCCGTGATGGTCAGTACCGTGGCGTAGGATGTCACCTCCATCAGGAAGATCTTGAAGATGCAGAAGAGCTCCCCGAAGTGCCACGGGTACGCCTCCCAGATGGAGAACAGCTCCGGGGGCAGCGCTGGAAACCCAAGAAACATTAATGTGAAGGCAAACTGTTTACAAAAGGCTACAGACGAACCATACGAACATCAAACAGATGACAGTGAGCTTCACAAAAAGCTTCATAAGCGGGATGTTAACAAATAGGAGCTAATGTGTATGTGTATACTCTTTGTGGTATTATAATTGGATGCCGACATATTCTAGTCAATGAACCAATGTCTGGAATTAACATATGTATTATATTTTAATCTATAAAGATCATGAACCTTTCAGAGAATAGCACTGTGTAACAATGTAAAAAAAAATATTGTTGTTATTGTTGTTCTGAAAAAGACGATTGTAAATGAAGATTCAGACTATTTAAAACTGTAAAAACCCTGCGTGTGTTTGTCACTGTGTTGTCTGATTTGTACGAGTTCTGAAATCTGTCATAGACTGCCACTACTGTCCACTACTACACCCAGCGTGCTTAGCGCCACCTCGTGCACCAGGGCCCAGGCTACAGCTCAACGTAATGTGCAATCATGGTGCAGGATGAATAATTCTGCATAAATCAATAAATATTTCCCTTTTCGATTCAAACGTGTTAGCAACATCAACGACTTTTATTTATTTTTGTTGTTGTTGCTGTTCTGTGGTGTGCATGTACGTGCGTGATGTCGTTATTATTAGGTTGTGACACCAAAATAACTTCCGTTGCATAACGGACTGAATATTTTTTTCCATTCAAATTCTATCTCTAAAAACATTAATTATCTCAAATGTATACGTAAATAAAACCATAAAATGTAAACATATCAGATTCCTTTGCTCAAAAGAGACAAAAACAGAACTAACCACAACAAACTAATAAATATTTTTTTATTGACTTCTTTTATTTGTTCAGTCAGTTTCCTCTTTCTTTTATTTCATTTCTGAGAATATGGACAACAAATTTTGTCTACCTTTAGATGCAAACATGTTCACAGTGATTTACATGCAAACCTTTATTCGATGTGCATTCAGAGGCAAAACATCTGTTTAAATTCTAACCCCGTGTGATTTCAATAAAAGGACATAGCCTTAGAACAGAGCCCCAAGACTGATAGCTAAACTGAAAGCCGTCATTAGAAAGAGAAAAAAATATATCAGAGCAGAAAGGTAGCATGGAGGAATGACCATAACACCCATCATGTTAAAAAAGAGGAAGATGAATTCTGTTTGCTGACGCACAAGCTGCTGGCGGTCTGACCTTTTCTTGTCAGAGGATGAGGAGAGGTCCTCTCACATTGCAGTCGCCATGTCGCCATCTCCATCATCTGTGGGATGTCTTCAGCACAACCTGATACCGTTACAGTTCAAAACAGATCGATGGCCCAAGTGTTGTGTGTGTGCGTGTGTGTGTGTCTGTGTGTGTGTGTGTGTGAGAGAGAGAGAGAAGCAGAGAGAATACAAAGACTAACGTATTATTGAATACAACCGTTCTCTCCTTCCCCGTTCTCGCCATTTCCACCACCATTAAATGTCTTTTCCAGAAGAATACCAAACACCGACAGTTGAGTGAAACAAACAAACCGCAGCAGACTGTTTCTTCTTTTCTGTGGAGTAATTCTGACAGTTTTCGAGTCTTGGTAATCGCAGAACAGTGTGGTTTGAGGACATTCAGCAATTTACCAGCAGCCTCTCTGTCATTAGCAACGCCGTCCAAAGCCGCCATTTGTCTGTCTGGGTATCCCGACCCAAAAGGAATTCATCCCTTAGTTGATCCTGGCATTGGTGTACATCAAAAAAAAAAAAAAAAAAAAAAGCAGCTTGCATAAATTGTTAAAGGGAGAAGCAAGATCAGTGGTAAAACATTGGGCAAAAATAGTAGATGGTAGAGTTTGGAATCGTCAGATGAAAACCTCAAGTTACAAATCCCTTTCGTCTTTTCCTATTTTTCTTAAGACAGTGTCTCAGAGCTACAGTCGTAGTTATTTTTGAGATGCCAAGAACAATTCGTCCAGTTTCAGACCACCCTTCATGCAGAATCGACACAAAGGTTTGTTTTTTTCTGCACACCATGACCAGACTATCAGGACTTGGGGAAAGCTTTGGTGAAATTTGTGAACCGATGTGATTCTAGCTTTAATCGAGGATTTTAAATGAGATCGACCGCTACCTTTCGCGTGGCAGAGAATTAGGGTAGTTTTGGGATGAATTCCGCAATATTCCAGTCATAAATTCCCCTTAAAAGCCTCACATAAAATATTGTACACAGTATCGAAGAGCTTGTATTCTTGGTGACGAGAGCTGGACCGTGCAAACAGAAGTAAGCAACTGTTTAATCGTTTAAATGCGTTTTTTTTTCAAATTATTTCTTTTCTGTACCTCTGCAAGTCACAATTTCTAGGAAGACCATGCAAAAGCAAAAATGCAGAATACCGCCACACAAAAATAGAAGGACAAAGGATTAAATGTCTTTTATATCTATCTATACCCTCTCCGTGGCAAATACAAAATTAAGCAAAAGGAAATATGTGTATTCTCCAGCAGCAGATTGCCTTTTGGGCATGGACTACAACATGCAACTGATACTTTCTTATATTGTGGAAAACATATGGCAGGGAACGTTCAAGGACTAAGCTACTCCCCATCCCTGAACTAATCCAACTAACGACACACCACCGATCATTTGAGTTCAAATCCTAACAACGACAGACACTTCCTGTCCCTCGCTGACGTCACACAGCAATCCACAGCCTTTACTGTACCTTTAAAGGGGAAAGAGCGAGTGAAACGATAAAGCAGGCTTTGAGGATAAGTCTGGGATTGTTCAAGTCGGCCGCCATGGGAAAATAAGAGTGCAAAACAAAACAAAAATAAATCTTTTCGGTTTGTGTCTGTTTGTTTTCCGTTGGTCTAAGTGTTTTCGGTTCTAAAGCGTCTTAAAGTTTCGATGAGCGCCTTAGCGAGCTTGAGCTGACGGGAGAGTGAGTGAGCACAGAAAATATCTGGCGCCTGGCTTCCGTTACCAGCAGCAGACAGAAGGAAGACGGTAGCGATGCTCGCTCCAGTAGCTTGAGTAATGGCGGACAGCGTCTGATGCCTGCTGCGTGAACGTCAGCGCTCGCGCCAGCTTCTGCCTGTGCTGCCACCTGTTGAGCTGCAGTGGAAGCTGCTAGAGGAAAGTTAGACAATGCAAATGTGCTATGTGCTGATGCATCCGTGTGCGTGCGTGAGTGTGTATGTGTGTGTTTGTATGCATTCATGCGTGAGTGTGTGTGTGCGTGCATGTGTGTGTGTGCTTTCATGCGTGAGTGTGTGTGCGCGTGCGCGCCAGTGCTTGTGTAGCATGCCCTCCCTGCAGCCTGTATTTGCGACTGACAGTCTGAAGCTCTAAACAATGATTGTGGTGCAGGTGGTGGCCACAGCGGCGATTTTTATGGTTTAAAGTCTACCTCATCAAACGCAAATTTCTCCCACAAAAAATGATTCTGTCTGTCTTTCACTCATCTATAATTGCTTCGTATCTGCGTCTCTCTTTCTTCTCCTTCCATCCTCCCCGTTCTTAACTCTCCCTCCCCACCACTTGACCTTAAGACTACGACAGAACTCGCTGCGCAAAATGTCAGCAATAATTCAGCAAATCCATTTTTAAAATTCTGTATAGGGACGATGGTCCTTTCCAGACAAAAAAAAAAAGAGAGCTGAAAGTGTTTTGAGGACACAAGATGTCGATAAAGCAGCAAAACAATTCCCGCTGTCCGTTGTTTTTTTCCAGACTAACCAGCTAATCAAACAGTCATCTCCAGTCCATCTTTCCCGACATTTTAAATGCAGGTGATGGTCCACGGCAGAGATAAGTCCTCCGTTTACCATAGTCCCGGCTTAAGTTGTGTTGTTTATGGCTGTGTAATTGCTTGCATGTCCAGAGCTGGCAGAAAATACAGGACACGACAGCTGGCTTCCTCTATCTCTCCTGGCCTTTCGGAGGGGAAAGTGGGGAATTCCGAGGGCAACGACCGAGCCCTGAAGACAATTTACCTCGTCACGCACAGATGGCTATTTGGACTCTCGCCGACAGGCCCCATCAGCATTAAGCAGGTTAAACCTGTCCTCCCCTCTTCCTCCACAATCTAATATTGGATCCCTCCCGGCTCCATAGGTCATCTGGGATTCATGGCTTTACAACAATCTGCTGAGATATTAGTAGACTTGAATGATCTGTTTTAAATGTGTTTATGTGGATGAGAGCTGGTAGGTCATTACACCGGTCTGCTCTGCCTTCCCCCCGACCACATCCAAGACACCTCGTACCTCCCTACCCTCCTCTTATAATCCTAGCAAATTTGAGAGAAAGAAATACATTGGAAGCCGTCTGTCAATCTTTCAGCAAGAGTTTTAAAGACCCCAGACAGTCGGCAATAATAACTCTTCGTGAGACAAGGGCCACATAGAGAATACCCTTCTTTTCTTTATTATGTTCAAAGGTATATTTTGCTGCAGTTTCTTTTTGTTTTGGTTTTTCTTTTTTTTTTTTTTTTTGGAGGTAGATATCTTCTGTCATGCTTGCGTCTGCCACGTTTTTTGTATTCTTTACCAACTTTTCTTTTCTTTTCAGTTTGATTGATTGAAGTATTTTTGGAGGATTTTTCAAGTGCATTCTCCGGCTATACGACAGGTCTTGAAAAAAGTGTCAGACAAGTGGCGATAATAATTTCTTCCCGACATGGCTGAATTCCCACAACGACTATCCAACCGACAAATTTGCGAGCAGCGGCTGCACGAGGGAATATCAATATATTTCAGTTGCTATGAGCTCATTACCGCCTGCACTTTGCGAAGAACGTTGAACTTCTCACATCTGAGCAGTCGGGTGGATGGTTGGGTTGGATGAGGGTAGTGGGAAGGGATAGGTTGTTAATGATGATTATGTTGATGATATCGATGGCGTGTGTGCGTGTGTCCAAGTTTTGTATAAACAGAGCCGTAACATGAACGAAAGTCGGTCGAAATTTTGTATATTATTTTTTTTAAGTTGATTGTTTTCAACATTTATTGCGTTGACGTCACAAGGGAAGATGGGTTTGCAACTCGATACTGTTTCACTTCCTGTTGTAAACAGTCGCAAGGTGGTCAAGAAAAGTGCGAGAACTGCCCTTTATTTTTTGTGCCAGTTCACATATCGTTGTTTTGAACTTTCTGGTTATTTCTGTTGTGTTGTAAATTAAAATAAATATAATCGAAGTCTTACTGAAGCCTCATGTCCTCTGAGCCCGCCAAAATAAAATCTGAACATTCGACAGTTAAAAGTCTTCAACTCGGACAGTGCACAACAAGATTACTTTCTCTTTTCATTAAGTATAAATCAGAGAAACCAAACTGATGAAGCAGCTGCCTCTGCCAAAATCCTGTGTCCAACTGGGTTGATCAAAATTTCAGTTGGAAAACAAACCAGACCTGCATGTGTCTTGTCAACAGGGTGTCCTTAAGTGCATCATGAGAATGTCAATCAGCGAGAATGTGGATAGACATATTTAATTTGACCTCGTACGAGGAATGAGTCGAGGTTGTTATTTTGTAGCAAAGGCGACAACAAGAAGCAAAGCCCTTGTCACCATGACAGTTGCTTACGATGCTGGCAAGCAGCTAATCGTGGAACAACTCTTTTTATTTAGAGATCCTGAGATTAATTTGCTCCAGCTCTTGGCAAACAATATTGTTAAACAGCCAAGCAGCTTTTTTTCAGAGCTCTTTGCCGAGACTTGTTGAGACCAGCGGAATCTTTGCTTGGGGTGAGCGGGAGGAGATGATGGAGGGATAACGGTTGAGAGGAAAGGAGGGGATGTTGGTGAAGAAGGCGAAATGGTTTTTTTTGGCGAACAGCCAAGCACAAAATCTTTGCCAACTGACGAAAAATGAATCGTCACCATGTACTCTCAAGAGACCGAAGACGAAACTGGGAAAAAGGAGATCGAAGCATTGATCTTTTGTGAGATTCACGAGACGAGGACAAGGCTGGACCTGCATCTTGTTCCGCACGAAACTCAAAACCTTGCTTTTTCCCTGAGGGACGAGCAGCCTGTAAGAAACATCTATCAAAGAGTTTGCCAGCCGACCCTCCAGCCACGCAACCTCAGAAACAGAGACGTGAACGCAGATCGTAAGAACCTTCTCGAAAAAAAATTATCTTAAGTTCTTCCCGAAGGGACTATTTTGCCCAAAAAAGAAGATAGTTTATCAAAAATTATTCAGAATAAAAATGTGCTTAGGTCGTGTAAAACTGTCATCTTCTATGTTAAAAACTGAGAATATGATGTCTGTCCATGAGATTCTGACCCGTTAGGCCCTGAGGTCCTGTGGTGATGGAGGTGTCAAGGTACTTAAATGTTCTTTACTGAGGTTCTGAGGTTTGGAGAAGGTGTAAATCCGGGTAACAAGATTCAAAGAAGTTTTGCATTGAGGTGCCAATGTTGTAACAATGGTGGGACACATCTCTCATGATGCTTGCTATTCAAGACATCGTTCACACTCACAGGATCTTTCAGTCTGTCGAGGTGCCAAGGTTTACTGTGTTCTTGTGTTAAGATGTAGATGTTCCGAATTTTACTCTAAGGTCGCGAGGTCCTGACAAGTCCTGTGTTGAGATACCGAGGTTCTGATGAGCTGTTTGTTGAAGGTGTCCCTCCATCCCTTAATACCTACACCCGTGTTCAATTTTCCTCCCTCTCTCCATCTCCATCTCTGCACGCACACACACACATGCAAAAGTGGAACTGGACAGTCTGCGGCTAACATGCCTTCAGCCTTCAACTTCTGTTGCTGGCACATTTCATCAAGCATCTATTGTGGTGCCATCGCTTTTCCCAAATGAAACTAATAGAAGACACACAGACCACCCAGTGGAGGGACATTGATTGCATGTCTTGTCCACGTCTTCTGTAAGAGTCTTATCAAAGACACTGAAACCATTCGTCTGTGAGGCATCGGAACTGAGTTACAAAAAGTGTGATTCAAGGAGTGATTAGGTAATCATGCTGCACGGACTCTTCATATTAACCCTTGACACATTAAAGCCGTCCATTTGTGGTTGGAATAGTGAATCTTTCCCAGAAGGCAATTGGTTATCCTCGCAGCTTGATGTGATAGTTCAGCTCCATCTTCCGCACGGCAGGCTGGGAATTTCATTCGTAGAAAGATTGTTGGTTTTCAGTAGTAGTTAATATTTTATGATGGAATCAGAAATGTCTTTTAAGTAATACTAAAGCATGAAATAGATTAAATTTTACACCATCTTTTGCGGTGAATAAAACACATCAACGGCTTCTTTTTTAACCCTTCACTGTCCAACATTCAGACTGCGAATTAAATTAGCTTTAAGCTTGTCACTTTATTTAAACTTTAACTCATTGTAAATCGCTGAAAAATGTGAAATGAAAACCATGGTTAAGGAAACAATACAGTAAAAACTACATCCTGTAGAGAGTTATGTTTACAAATGAAAAAGAGAACGTGCGTGTCCTTTAAACGGGATTTCTCCAAAACAATTCTTTGAGTGTTTAATTCTAAGTTTCTTGTTTCTCTAAATCACATTTAAGCCGAGAATTACTTTAAATTACTTTGCTTGTGTGAAAATGATAACATGAAAAGTGTAATCGTGTGTGTTAAATTGGGTTTTGCTTGGCTTAACCGATTTACAGCCAGGCGATGCAAACCACGACTCAAAATACCCTGAGATGATTTCAAGCAGTTGGATTGAAAGAAATACAAATCATTATCGCAGCCAATCGTCATGCACAGTTGAAAAATACCGTGCTTCCCCGAAAAAACAACCGGTTTTAATTATTTGCTTTAAAGGAGGTGTTAGGGCTTATTTTCAGGGCATGTCTTTTTTTCTCATTACAAAAATCTACATTTCTAATACAGTCATGGCATCCTTTCCTGGAATAGACCCTTAATGTGTTTAAACAGACCGACGAAAGCTGACGATCAGGGGTTTATATTTGGGGTTAGGTTTACATCACGAGCATCCTGGTGAAATCATTCTAGGGTTCATTTTAGGGAAACACGGTAGAAGTTTAAAGTGCTGATCACCTTTTGTCACGTGTAGGTCACGTGACCGTCTAAAAATAGCAACTGACAACGCCATGACCGCGTGTGTTTGCGTACTTAACTGTGAAGGTAATAGACAGAGGAGAGGATGAGGAAAGACAGTGTGCCAGATAAAACAAACAACATAAATACTTCCTCTGTGCGAGCAGACTTTCACACGTCGTTCACACCTTGACCTACCTGCACAGGATTTCATCAGACCGGAGTCGAGAACGGCAATGAGATGTTTGGGAAGCATTTTTTCTTTACTGGGGATGGCTTATTTGTTGTTGTTGTTGTTGTTTTTTTTTAATCAGATTTTTTATAGTATGTCTAAATAACATGAGAATATGCAGGCAGAGGGGATAAAAACTTTTCCAATCAGTTTTAAACTTTGAAAATAACATTGAATGGTGTTATAAACACAACTAGAAGCTCTTCTCCATTTTGTTTTTTCAGGTGTTACCGTGTAAAGTAACATCACTTGCCGCGTGACACTTTAATTAGAACTCGACATGATCAGTCATAGCGCAGTCATTAACTAGAGATACACACAGACTTTTTTATTTTGCTTTTACCACCGCTTGTATGCACAGTCATAGCAAGCTATCTGTAGTCATAGCATCATGGGCATTATGGTAATAACGGAATAATTTACTTTAAATAATAGTACAAGTACCTAAGGGAGAACCTCTAAGTTGTCCACCAACCTCCTCGCTCGGCGAATGTTTCTAAGTAAATCACTTCTAATGCTTCTAGACCATAGTTAACATTGAGCTCTGATAGACATCAGTGAATTGAGCAAGTCTTCACTAGATGGCAGATTGTGTAGTGAAGGTTGTCTAAAACAAATATCTTCTTTGACGCTTGACAGTGAATAAACTCGACAAAGAAAAACAATACAGGAAAAGAAATCCATATTATATATATAGATATATATTCCTTGGCAGAAGTTAAAGAAAGAATTGAAGATGTCGCAATGCAAAAAATCAGAAACCCGCGGTACTCTCTGCCAATAATCGTGCAGCCTTGACCTCTTCTAACAGATTGCTTAAAGTCAAACATCTTTCCGCTAGAAGACCTCATCCATCAGACAGTCCTCCAAAGATCGTCTGATTTCCTGCCTACCTACATTTTCGCATCCCAAAATAAATGTCCAGATTTGCACATTAACACATTGGGTCCCTTGCAATCTGACCTCGTGCGTTCATCATTCTGTGAGTCATGGGTTATATCCTCTTGTCTAATAAGTAGATTCATGTCTGCTCGCAAACATGCGCGTTCGCATGCGCGCAAGCATAAACATTTCCATGAACACTTACATACAGATGGAGAAGCAGAGAAACCGCCCTGAGATAAACAGACAAGCACAAAGGTCATGCCCGCTTAGGGGCGAGGTCTAGAGTTACTGTCGAGACAACCAGCAGCTCAAGTTTCGCGTTCAAACTGTCTTCCAGAATACGAAAACTCTTTACAGTTTATTTATTCTTTCAGCCAAAGCCCCTTATTCCCTCAGAGGCTCGGGAAGAAACTCAGAACTGTAAATACATTTAACAGTTTTCTTTTTCAAAATTCTAATTAAGAGGATATTGAGTGCACAAACTGATTTAACGACGATCGGTTAACATCTTCCAGCAAAAAGGAAAAAAAAACATAAAAAGAAAAATAACGAAAATCCTTAGAAAATTGAAATCAATTATTATGCGAATTACCCTTTGTCACCCTTATTCCGAGCAGTGGGGAGTCCTGCCATTGCCCCTGTGGTAGTTACGAAAGAGACAAGGGAGGCCATCCCGTCCAGGGGGACAGATAACTTACGACACATGCGCTAGATGAAGCTATGCCCTCCTTTTTTCTTGTTACATGGTTTGTTCTAGTGCTATGGTCGTTCTTATTTCGTTACTTGGCCAGGGCACAAAATGTGTCAGAGATTGATGTCCCTTCGCCGAGCTGGCTCTAGGGGACCGTTCTCTTTTTTTTATTTATTTTTTGCAGTCTTGTTCGTGATCCAAGTCTCCCCTTGATCTATGCTTTTTTGTTGTGCAGTTCCCATTTTTATGAATTTTCCTTGCCTCAGACAGATCGTTTCCACCTACACACCGTTTCTCATCGACTGTTCACCATCGATTGTCTGCCTCCTCCTCTTTCTAGCTATAACGGTTTCTTGCGCAAGGCGCCGGTGAGAAGGTCACATAGTCAATGTAGTTAACGTCTTGATGATGACGTTGACGATGATGATGATGAAACTTTTCCAAACACGAAACATTAGCAGGTAGAAACATAAAATTATTTTTTTCCGAATAAAGGAATGTCTGGAATAAGTTTCATTATTTTTAATGCATTCCTTCACAGTTATAAGAAACTTTTTATATTTTAAAAAAACGTATATAATATTTTGTACAATGTCTCAGGGCCTATAACAGCTGAAAAGGAAAACGACAAATAAACGTAAATAATTTTATTTCTTTTAATCTGTTTCTCTAAGCAGTTTCCTCTCGGTACATCTGCTCAGTCATGATGTTATAGTTGTCTTGTAAGTATGGCTTTAACTTTCATCCTTTATAAACATTGTTCACCAAATTTGCTGATTTACATTTTGTGACACTAAAGATAGATCGGGCTTATAAATATAATTTAGAAACATGTTTACCTTTCTTTAAACAATATACAAAATAAGAGATGAGGAAGTTGTGGGCAAAGATACGGTCAGACAGACTAACAAGCAGAAAGACTGACTGTCAGATCCGTGGACGGTTTCATCTTTGATGTTCTTTTGAATCAACAATGAATGTATGTCGCAATGTCTGTGATAAAGGTGAAGATAATAATAGACAGAAGATCACAGAAGATGAGAGGAATTCATCTTCAAAAAGCAAACCTTTGCAAATGATTGATGACAGAATGGCTGCCAGCGCTAAATACAGGGAAGCTGTCATTTTAAGACCTGACATCCTTCCACGAGACAAAAGAAAACCTACTTTCTAATCCTTGGATATGTTAGTAATTATGTCTACTTTGTTGGTCCTTGTTGTTGACCCTCTACATTGCCTGACAGCCGGACATTAATACGTGTTATAGTCTACACTCTGTCCTTCCACTTCATCTCTTGACAAAGGTTTTGGGTTTCTTCGAAGCTCGGCTGATGAAAGAAGTCATCTTGGCTGCTCCCAGCTTCAACGATGTCATCATCGTTATTATACAAAAGGGCAAAGAAGGGAAAAAAGACTCGAATTCAAGTCTGCATCATTGGAGGAGCCGGGGGAAGTCGGCTTGCTGCTTTGTGTGTGATGATGTCAGGATGAGTTTAAAACATGCCGCCAAGCTTTTTTCGCTTCACTGGAAAATGGATTTTGGCTGAAAAAAGTTCAAAAAAGTTTTGTGGAACTTTTAGAAAAACATTCGCTCTTCCTGTCGCTGGTCTAGACACGTGATCCTCTTAAGTTCCTCTCCCAATAGACACAAGACAGCAGCCTATTTTCTGGACTTTCGAAAATTACCATGTCCCCTGGAGTTCACAGGTCAGGTACAGTTTAGTCATGATATGTAGCTGAGGGGGAAATAAATTTTGCATTAAAGCCCTTTCACTCCAGTGTGGTTCTTGCTTGAAGTAATAAATGCCGTGACCTGAAACGTGACCTTTGCTTGCTGACAACATGGATGTAAGGCTTTACCTTCCTTCTAAGACTCTACCACCTGAATGGTTTCATTATGTGACGATGCAACACTGGGGTCAAAAGTCAAAACATGAGGTCAGTACGAGGGGTAGACAAACACAAAACACCTTTGGCGCTGTTAGGTCTTCTAGAAAGACTAGAAATGAATCGTCAATCCCTGAAAGAAAAGATCCCAATGATGTACAACGGTCGGAAACAAATGTAGGGTAAGTGAAAAGCCAGCAAAGTCGGCGGGTAGGTCATGACGAGGGTACTCAGTTTGATTGCCTTGCACAGCAAGAGGTAGGGCAGCAGGTCCTTTAGTCAGCAGAGACAGCGACGAGTGGCTTCACCCTCAATTCCGTGAGTGATGAAGACAATATACCGGAAGCGGCAAGAGTTGCAGGTCCTTGCCCGATTTCTTTGATGAAACCCAAGGCGAGGGGACGTTACCGGGAAGCGAAAAGAAAGAAGGGGAGAGTATCCCATGGTTGATGGCGGCTGTGATCAATGTTGTCTTGCGTCACTCCACTCCAGACAGTTCAGCGCGAAGGTGAATTGCTTGGAATTTAGGGAAAGTAAACGCAGGGGGTCCGGTCTGTAATGAAGTAATGGCGCGTGCAACCACAGAGGCATCGCCGAGTGGCAGAGGAGGGGCAAACTGACATCGGGTGTCGGATGTCTCGGGTATCCAACTCTCTGAACAGGTTGAAATATTTCACTCTTCCTCCTTTTTCTTCCTTCTATTATCCTTTTCCTTTCTCTCTCCTCTACCTTTCCCTCTCTTACCCACAGTCTCTCTTCCTCCCTCTGCCGGATTCTCTCCCTTACACGCTAATTCTCTGGCAAACATTAACTAATGAAAGATTTTTACCCCCGGGCAAATCCCAGTTATTGGTTCTGTTGGAGTAACCATTCGGCGATGCAGACGATTCTAAGATCAAAGGCGATCCAATTTGTTCTTATTAGCAGATATTATCGATTAATTTCTCTGTTTGTTTAGTTCAGAGCAAATTCCTTGTTCAGTCGACATGGAACCACGCCTGACATACTTGCCATTCAACCAGTTCTGAAAAATCTGTCGATTTTTCACTTTCTTTTGATAATTACTTGTCTTGTAAATTTTTTTTTATTCGGAAGATTTATTTTCAGTGAGGTAATGCATCTCTTTGACTGGAGGTGGAAATTTTTTTCTGTAATTACATATTACGCGTTCACCTGTAATAATGATTTGTTTGTTCGGGATTTACTTGTTGTATTCACCTTTAATTACTTGCTGATTTTGTTGATCTACTTTATTTATTTGATTTCTGACTTATCTTTTCTGGGGAAAAGTATAGTTCCTAGACATCGTGACTACAAAACAGAAAATGACATGCATTAATGATAGTTTAGTAGATAGTTTACTCCATTAAGCTCGAGGGACATGCTGGCCTGCTATACAGAGTAGTCTTGGCAAGAGTTCTGTGGTTCTGTAATGACAAGTTACAACATGTGTACACAGCGATTTATTGGTAGCCCGGTATTGTTTGTTTACTTTCTTTTTTTTATTTTAGCTTCATGACATTTCTGAAAAAATAAGGACGACATAGCAAAGCAACCGGCAAGAGAAATGTTGAAGCACTCACTGATGCTATTTCCAGCAATTCTCTGCCATCTCTTACTCCAGACATCTATCGCAGGTGAATGTGCATCAAACCTCGGTGAATCCCATGAAACTACAAGCAACAATACGCCGGTGGTTTATTTTTGAACAGTTTCGATTCAAGCAGCCTGTCAGCACTGGATGGACATGAAGAACCAAGGGGAAGATAATTGCGAAGCGGTCTCAGTCGGCTCCGCGCTCCCCGCAGGTAAGTGCCTACCCTCCTACCCGCCCAGCTTCACGACCACTAGACTACACAGAGCAAATCCAGATTCCATTAGAACCGCGACAAACAGGAAGATCCCCTCCATCCCACAGATGTCCCTCCAAAGTGGCCATCCTTCCCATGTCGCCAGTTGAATGAACAGCCGCCATCTCGGCTATTCCATCAGGCGTACTGACATGGCCGGCACGTTTCTTTGTTGGTTTACATCTCCCTCGCTGTCTCCTAGATGAAGTCTAGTTTGTCTGATCTGGCCACTTCCTTTACATTTTTTTATATTAGTTTTATTGATGTCATGCTTTTATTTATTCTATTATTTTCTGGCTTTGTTATCGGTTTCCTAGTTCCTATCTCCAGTTCTCGAGAAACCAAACAAAAACCTAAAAATAAACACGATTAGCTGCTTGAAAGATCGTGGGGAAAGGAATAGAGAGAAAATAAAAACTCCTGTTGTCTGCGGTGTTGACAGCGAATAAAATAAAACCTTAGGCTTTCGAAATCTTTGAAATTTGTTGGTTTTTAGCTTTTGTTCGCAAACACTGTCACCTCAGGTGCTTGTTGATTCACGGCTTCACTCAAAGCGCCGCCATGATGGCGTGAGGGAGCTGGGAAGTTATTTCTTCTGGCAACAGTTTGTCTTGTGATTCCTTCTGCATGAAGTCAGCTAATCTTTTAAACTCGCGTCGACGTTGAGGACGAACCTCGGCAACATCGTTACGGGCGTCGCTGTAGACTCCTCGGTCTGTCAGCTCTCATCAATTTAAAAGCCTTGTTGACAAAGACACATTGGCGTCTGACGACACCACCAATCGCTGCCTCAACCTGGCGATAGCTGCAGCAAAAGCATCGCTGTGTCTCATCAAATTAAAACTGTCTCAGGCAAAACAGCTATCCCCATGCCGGCAATTCTGTGAGGGACATTTTTCTGTGTACCCGGAGCTCGATTCAAATGAAACCATGCAAACATTAACCCAAACACATTTTTTTTTATTATTTGATATTGATTTTCAACATTTTTATTATTTTGTTTTGTATTCTTCTTTCACACCATCTTGATTGTTTGATTACTCTTTCCACGACGGACATTTTTCAACCACGCCAAAGGCACACGTGAATGTTTCTACCAAATGCAAACTCTCCTTTTTCAAAGATTGAGAAACAATAGCATGTGGTGTTTACTTTCTCATAAAGAGATTATTTCTAGCTTTTTTATTTTTTATTTCCAAGTCTTCCAAAGGTGACAAATTATCGTAAACATTGAGTGCAAGAAGGCCATCAACCACCACATCCACACTAAGGACAACATGGACTGATCGCTGAAAGAGGTTAAGACCAGCATCTTCCCCAACCCCTGGGGTTCATGCACACGTGCTTGCCATCTTTCATTCACTTGCTGGCTCAGTGGTGGTGAACAGGAAGCACGAGGGTGTGTGTCGGGAAAGGGAAGTGCTGAGCACGTCCGCTGTCATTTATTAAGTTTTACGACCCCTTCCCCACCTGTGCTTGGCTTCCAGTGTCTCCATCAGCTTTTTAGTCTATAGACCTTGTGGGCAAAAGCAAGGCACGCATTAAAGTTTTTTATTATTAAGACCTGCATCTACGAATATAAAGTTTTTTTTTCTCATCTCTCTCTCTTCGTCTTTACAATTTTCTATCTATTGATCTTCGACTCGCAGACATGTACCTCTCTCGTTCTTGAGTCCATCCCGAGGTTGTACATGGACAGGGAAGGTGGATGGCAAAGTGCAGAGGAACTGAGGACTGAGTGGAGCAGCACGACTCGTGTCTTATCGCGGTGATGTCTGAAGGGCCGCCACCGGCTGCTGCTCTACGATGCACCTGTAGGAACGAGCAAGCACGTGCTGTCTGGAGGGAGGGGGAGCGTGGGGAGAGAGGGGCGGCGACAGATGACTGTGGATATTAGAGAGTGAGTGTTGCTGCCTAGGCAACTGATTGTATCAACAAGTGCAGCGTTCACGTAATTAGTCTTCGTTGAACATTATGTGCGACTTTAGATTGTCGCCTGACAGTGTGCGCCGGCCTTTAGCATTAGCCAAGCGACAAATGATATTTCAATTATTTAATAATTATCACGGATGCTTCTGTGCACGCACACCACCCCACCACACACACAAGGGAGGGAGAGTGTGATAAAGAGAAAGATTAGAAATACTGGAAATAATATTTGTCTAATATTTGATGTAACACCTGTGAGCACCAAAGTAAACATTGGACTGATTTTTAAAAAAGTTTTCTCGAAAGTTTGAATTTAGCTCTTTACAATATGTCATTAAAGGTCTATTAGAGTGCAATATTTTTAGAGATTGGGTAAAGTCAATGCAGGAGGCCTTTTCCTCAAATCTGGATAAATATCTTCAGTCTGATGTCGAGATTTTGCTTGCAAACATCCCTTACAATAATATATTTATATAATTTATATTATAAGCAACAGGCATGCACGTGGATTTTTTAAGTCATGGGAAAGTTATGACCTTATGTTAATTAGGAGAAGCTAAAGTCTAACCCGGGAAACTATATTGTTCTGAACTTTAAACAGCCATTAGAAAAATAAATTGCACCCCACTAGGCCTTTAAAGATAAAGATTGTGAATTGTAAAGTGAGAGCTTATCGAGT
>SRHC01001049.1:56946-130921 GCA_004794325.1 Pomacea maculata
ACTCCTTGACTAGTTGGAGCATCCTGCCAGTCTGGTACAAGGTCTGGACGTTCCAGCACCCCACCCTCAACTTTTGCCTCGGCTTCAGTAAATCCACTGTCGGGGCGCCAGCTCCCTTTCGGGTTTGGCTGTCGTCCGTCATTAGTCCAGTCCCCTGGTGTGCTTCATTACCTTCGCCATCTGTGACGAGTTCTCTGGTTTTAGTTTCTGTAACATACTTTTTTTTTACATGGTGGGGTTGTTAGCCCTACCACAACCTAATTTACCTCTAGGTGAGGTGTCCACCTTAGTCGCCTCTTACGACATGCCTGGCTGGATGGCAGGGACCCTATTCTTACAATGCTTGCTAGGCAAGCATACCCCGGGGTCCCACAGGGGGCAATATGTTTAGAGACTGGGTAAAGTCAGTGCAGGAAGCCTTTTCCTCAAATCTGGATAAATATCTTCAGTCCGTTGTCGAGATGTATGCTTACAAACATCCCTAACAATATAAGCAACAGGCGTGCACGCGGATCTTTTTAAAGTCGTGGGAAAGTTATGACCTTATGTTAATTAGGAGTAATTATAGTCAAAGCCGGGAAGAGTATATGGCTCTGAGCTTTAAATAGCCATTAGAAAAATAAATTGCACCCCAGTAGGCCTTTAAAGATAAAGATTGTGAATTGTAAAGTGAGAGCTTATCGAGTAGATGACTCAGTCTGCACAAATATTTATAGGACATTATAAATAACATCAGCATCGTTAGCTGCTGCAGCCGTTGGCAGCTTCTAGAGGATTTTTTTCAGTTGTACAAGGGATACGCGTTATCGACAAATATCTCTGTTTTGTTATCTCACCTTCCTCCCTCCTGTCCATTGACTTTGTTTCTCCTGGTATGCTTCCTGTTGCTTGGCAACCATCGGTATCAACGAGTCTGCGACAAGCAGAGTGCCAAGCACACCTGCCAGAAATTTAACGACTGCAGTCTGTGACTTGTGATCTTAAACAAGTGATCACAGTCTGGTGGTTGGGTAAAGGTCAAAATAGCAAAATATAGTCTACCCGAGCTACCCTTCGTTTAAGCCATGCTATGAAAAAAAATGTCGATTTTTTAAGCAAAGTTTTTGTTACTGATTTCTTCAGACACCCGATCATTTTTGGTAGAGGTGAAGAACGCATGGAGGGAGCCAGCCAGCGAAATGCAATTTACTCAGGTTTGTCAGATAAATCGTCGAGAGTGACAGAATGTGAGTAAATGAAAACTTGCAGGATCGACCTTTTACTCATCCATCTACCATCTGGCGCACTGGCCGCCGATATTGGACCGCAGCAGACCATCCGTCAGCGGCCTAGCCAGGGATCGATTCTCGTGTGGAGCTGCTGCCCGACCGCACCCAAACATCACGTGACTCCTAATGTGTGGGCGGGTGCGTCTACGCGCGTGCTAGTGTGTTTGTGTGAGTGGCTTGCTGGGTTAGTGCCTGTGTGTTTGTCAGTGCGTGTCTCTATTTGTGTGTGCGTGCTCGCACCAATTCGTTTATGTGTAAGTACGTGTGTATATGTGTGCGTGTGACTGCGTGCGTGAATGTGAAGGTTGGTATAAAGATTAAAACAACGGGATATAGAGAAAGTGTCGGAAAGATTGAGCTAACTCTCTCACACAAACAATCTCTCAGCTTCTCTCAAAGTCTCTCTCAATCTCCTTTTTTCAATCTCTTTAAGTCTTAACTTCTCTGTCAATCTCTTTCAATATCTTAATCAAAATATTCCAATTTATATTTTAATCACTCTCAATTTTTTTTCGATCTCTTTTCAAATCTCTTCTTTCTCTTTCTCAATCTATCTCAATCGGTCTTTTGATGTCTTTCAAGCTATCTTTTAATCTCTATTAATTTCTTTTTCAATCTCTCTCTCTTTGTCTCATTTATTAAGATCAATTGTGGTTTTCTTGTTTGTGCTGTCATCTGCGTGTTGTTGTTTTTTTCATATGAGTGAGCACTAGAAGCTTTGGTGTACAGGTTCCAGGTCTTCGTAGCTTTTTGTTTCATAGAAACGAGATTTTTTGCCGAGACTTCGGAATGAATAACAATTGCGATGAACCTATAATCCCTCGCGATGTTTATTCCTCCAGTTTGTTTGTCACCTTCACATGATAATAGGGGGAGAAGAAGCCGACAGGGGACAGAGGAAGTGACTGAGGCAGCAAAAGACTTCTCTCTAACCTGTTGATGATGTTAGTTCACCGACATCCACGAAGCTTAGTCTCCGCATTGTCTCCCCTCTAATATTTGCCTCCCTTAGTCATTAATTGTACATAGCGCCTTGTTCATTGTTTTTGTCACTTTGGTTAACTGATCTCGGACTGTAATTAAACTATAGACATGCTTACCGAGGCATACGTACCTCGGAGATGGTGAATGAGTGATCGTCGGTCTAGAGACCACAGGGTTATGAACTGACCGGAAGTCGATGGTATCAGAGGAAATTGTAATTAATTACTCAGGTTCTGTGTTAACATTTTTTTTAAGCCTCCAAGGCGATAAGTCTTGAATCCCTATAGTCACTGCTCTACTGGGCCTCGAAGCTATACCTACCAGTGAGAGCAAAGATGTAGTCAGCCAGCCTCCCTTACATCCAAACTATTTGAAATATGAGAGAAGTTAGAAAAGACAACCTCATTCATCAACAGATGTGGATTGGCCGTGTAGTGGCAATCAAAATAGTAGAAGAAAAATATGTTGAAAATGCTCTACTTGGTCCGTGATGTACGATCTGAGATAGGTTCTTCGCTGGTCAACAGACCGATGTGATGACGAGTGTCATGGCGGCAAAGGATGTGTAAATATCCTGGGAGTAGCACTGGCATTGTCAGTTATTGTCATCGGGCCCTGGATACAGACTTCTCACTTTTAATGAGTTTTTTTTATTTTTTACATTGCAGGAAACATCTCTTGAGAGAATGGAACTTTTATTCCGGTGTTACAGAAGGTTAATGAGCTGAGCATGATATGGCTTCCTGCACTGTAGGTCATTAACCCTAGGGAATGAGGACATCATGTAGGAGGCGCTTTTTGTTTTTCTTCTCCCGCCAGGAATTTTATTTCAGAAACCTCTTTGTTTCAGAAACCTTTCTTGTTTCCTGTTTTAGGGGCCAGACAGTCGCTTGTCTGAAAGTGAAAGAATATGGTTAATAAGACTTAACACTTGCTATTTTCTGTGGCTCACTCTGTCGCTGTTCATCATCAGCTTTAATTTCTGTGCACTTATCTATCTTTACTTTACTGAGAAGTGTAACTGAAGACATGGCTAAGAAAGTTTGGAACTCTCTTGAAAACATGTTCCTGCAATTTTCTCATCGAGTCACAGTCGCTGTAGAAGTAACATAATCATTGTTAAGCATCTGTGGTCTTATTTTCTCGAGTACCAGACTAGTCTACACGAGGGTTAATAACGGTAACAGTTTTCTCGTGTCAGTGTCAAAGACCTCACCTAGCAGACAACAGTTGCAGCCCCTCATCTCGCACTTTTCGAGACTTCCCCGTGGTGACACGTCACGATACCCTGACATACAGACTCGCTATGTTCCATGAAGCCAGGGTCTGGACCAAGACAAGACTCAAGTGTCTTGGGGGATGAGAGTGTAATTGGGTGACCCCTCTCCCCTAACCCCAGTCAGAGCTGTTTTCCTGTCCAGCAGTCGCGGACCATGATTTCACGCCAGTCTCAAAACATTTTCCCGTCACTTGCCATCAGAAATCCGTCTAGACCAGCCCCTCGCCATCGCTGCACGAGCAAAGAAGAGGCATCTGGCTTCCCGGGAAAGAACAATGTCAGTCGTGCTGATACAAGCAAGCTTTTGAGGGAGGTAATTGACTGAAAATAAGAAGTGGAGCTAACCGCAAGCTATCTGGCAGGGTTTGCTTTCTAGTATATCGACTGTCTTGAGTAGATTTGTATGGCATAGGTCATCACTAGATGGGCGAGGGACATGGTGGGGCGAGTCGGGTGATGTAGTCATCGACAGCTCATTTCTTATCAAGGGCAGACAACTTGTCTGTAAGAGAATTGCAGCCCTTGATTGCCGTGTACAAACTGATTGGAAAAAAATAATCAATGGAAAAAGATAAAAGAGTTAATTTATAAATAAATATAATCATCGCTATGTATGTCACCCTAACATAACAATAAGCTGACTTTAAAATTAATCTAGTATTTGTTTCCCAGACAATATGTCAACTGCCTTTATTTTAAGTCCTTAATATTGGTTTAAGTGCCTCAGTATTACCGCATCCAGACAGTTTCCACTGTAGTTATTTATTTCGCCTATCAGCAGCACACTGAACACTCAGCAATACTTGAAAGGCACTAAAATGTCTCTGGTGACCCAGCATCAGTGTGTATAGAATGGTTGCCATCAAATTAGTTTGCCCTGTAACAAGTTCATATATTCCCGGACTGTGTTTGCTGGAGGCTGTGACCAGAATAGACAGACTATGGCTCCAACCAAATCCTGTCGGGAATGATGCATGAGAGCGCCATTGTGGTTATTAACAGACGAGCAACTCAGCAATGTCAGAAATATAAAGTGTAATCAAATGTAGATTAACTTATGACGAATGATTCATTAAACATATTAACGATTATCACGATGTTTATATATAGTACCAACCTATCGAAAAATAACAAACTTAACATTAAATAAAACAGAAAGATTGAATTTTACAGTTGACACAGAGCCCTACACTGTTTCAGGAGATATTCTTAAAGTTAAATAATGAACGCAAAGTTCATTGAAAGTAAATTAATACTAACTTCTTCTCGATTCATAGAGAGCTCTGGACCCGTTTGATTTATTAGGAATATTTCTGTGAGAAATTCCTTATTTCCCATGGCAATAATCCGACAACTCTGTTCAACCTAGTAAATAAATAGGATTTTTCCAAATTGATGGTAAGGAGTGAAATAACAATAAAATAATGTTCTTTCATCATCAGAGACTGAGAGCATCTCGCGCTGCCATAGGGTATCGGGTATCGGGTATCGGGTACACCAAACCTTACTGTCAGTAAGAAAGCACTTTATGAACTGAATTACATCTATATTAAATGTCTACCTCCTGATCCAGAACAGCATTGACATCACATCTCCGTCAACATCTGCTGTTGGACAAGGGAACCTCCTCACCACTCCAGCCACAGAGTAAAATCACCGGAGATGACATGACCACCTCTGGATTTCATTACATTTTTTTCTCCAGTTACACTCTGAGTGCAGATAAAATGAGATGTTTGTGTACCTGGTCACACGACTGTTTTTTTAGGTGAAGGACACTATTGACATACATACGTCTATGGTTCAGATGAAACAGTTTCTCCTTTACTTCAATTCTGTTTAATCGGAGATTCTGTTACCTTCTTAGTTTGAACTCATGTTCCTCCCTTCAGTCGTATTCTTGTTACTTCTCTGATGAGAAGCAAGTTGAAAGCACCTTTTTAAATTACAGGTTGTTTCTTCTTTTGATCAGCATGTTCTGAACAAACATTACAGCGGAAAACAGAGTCTCAGGAGGAAAGCTTTTTTTTATCAATAACATTTTTAAAGTTTCTCCACTTCATTTGCCTTCTTTCTCAGAGAATATTATAAGTTGTTTTTATCTTTCTTGGATTTTATTTTTGCTTGTTTTTCTGGGTGGGCGGGAATCAATCAAGGCTCGCGGACCAACCTTTTCTTGCTTAATTGAATCACATATCTAAAGCAACATCGTGTCCACGCCTACCAGCAAGCATAAGTAATCTATGTTTCTGCTTTCTTTCAAAACCCTTGCAGATGACTGATTTATCAATTGTATTATGTGGCCCTGGTGTTTTTCAGCTTCAGCGCCATCTACATGAGTCAGGCGCCATCAGGGTTACCAAGGATGCAGAAAGTTGCTGGCAGCTGCCAGACTTCAGTCGTGTGCTACTGAAATAGATACTATACATCTTTCTGTCTGTTATTTTACAGGGAGGATCATGAAGTACGTTTGAAGACATTGGTAGTTTCATGAAATGATCACGTGAGACAAGCGGAATAAACTTTCAACCTTCGGATCTCGAAAGAACTTTGAAATGACGAGGGTGGACACAAAGATTGAATGATTGAAATTACGGTCTCGAGGACGATTGGGATCGAACAGACATGACAGACTTGGACAATGGTTGTATCTGTGTTACGGATGTGTTTATTCTCAACTCTTTATGCGACGCTTATTCGATTCTTCGAATGATGACGATGATGATGACCAGCGATTATTTGCTCCATGCGGCTGCTTTTTTCCCCTTTTAACCTTTGACCTTTTCTCCTAAACTAATGCTTGTTCATTGATCTCGGTCGTAGAATTAAAAACTCGTTAAATCGGTGGTCCTAAAATGAAAGAAGGAGAGCAAAAGACAGACAAGGGTAGACAAAGGGGAAGAAATCCCCTTGCGCAAGAAAAAAATTTATTTACATCGGGAAATGAGAAACCATGTCATCAGCCATTCAACCACAAGAAAGACAGTCTGAGAAACGCGAGAGGACTGTTAGTGCCATGTCAGCGAGGAAAACAAAACAACAAGTCGTGCTCCTCCTACGCCTTCTTTTTGTGAGATTCTATCAAGTGATAGAAGGAGACGAGAGAATGAGAATTAATTTAAAATGTATATTAAAATCCTCCACCTTCATTCACTATTGGCTAATTTTTTCTTTCTTTTTCTTCATCCCATTCATTTCTTTGTCAATTTCCTTTTTTTTTTTTTTTTTTGCTTTCCGTTTTGTCGTTTCTTTTGTCTATTTTTCATTTTCATTTTTTTCTCATTCTGCTTCTTTCTTACTGTCATTACCTCCCCTTTCAGCAGCCTTTTTTCCGTCGTCAACAATTTATCTTTCTGGTAAGATTATAAACATTGAAAACCCATAAAATGTTTATTTCCCACCACCTGCTTTATTCGTTGTTAATGAGTGCGTGGGCAGAGGCCTGGCAGACACGTGACACACAATACATGTGACTAACACTTTCTCTGAAACAAGAGCAATGACTGCACTATATTTAAACATCAAAAGTTAATTTGTCAGCTTTTGTTGGTGTGCAACTACTTTAAAAAAAAACTAGCGGTAGAGCAGCGGTGGATCACCTGACAGCAAACGCACAGATTTCTTTCATAAAAAAACCCAGTTTGTCTGTCTCTCCGCTTGGAGTATCTGTTCTCTCATGTTTTATCCGCCAAATGATGGCCAAGATACAGTGTCTTCTGTGGCCAGTGTCCCGGATGTTGTAACCGTATACATTCTAGCATCAATCACTGGTTTCTACTTTTTTTTATTTTACACGTTGTGTACCGGAAGTCGCAAGGGAATGAGTCCCACACGCAAAACACTACAAACATTCGACACACACTCGCCGCTTAACACACGAATGCATCTTCGACGTGGATGGTCCTCAGATGTTTCTTCAAGTACAGAGTTCGATGATGTCCTCGCCAATCATAGTTGCCTTCATAGCAGCAGTGTGACACCAGACACATCCCTCATGCCATCACGTGTCTCTCCCATCACCTCGAGGTCATAACTGCTGTCTAGCACTTAACCGCGCCTTCTGATGCACCCAACACTTATCCACCATCTTCGACCAAACAGCTACTGGTGCGATGAAGAGTTGAGTCCTCTGTTACAGGTCTGACTCCATAAGGTCGTGCTGCAGTTAGTCCCGATTCCCAGACTAACTCTCAGACTAACATCTGACATAAGCCATCTTGATCCCTCTCTTCTACAACCTTCCCACTCAAGAGGCCAGTAGTCCCCGACTTCAATTTTCGGTCGTCATGATGGTATGTCCTCAACCTCGGGGATCACCGGATCACGACTGGTCAAGCCTACTATGCACTCACTTCCAACCATTGTTACCTAGCTACGTCCAATCGCTGCAGAGCTAATACATGATGGACAAGTAGTCATTGTACTATACTATGCGTGTTGACTCAAAAGATGTAAAAGCAACCCAAGTAGTTAGCTGGGCATAATGATAGACACTGATGTTTAAATCACGTCCAGTCAGACTTGCTTTGCCCTTTAAGTTGCCCATAGATGTAGAGACCGGTCATAAAAGAAACGAGTCTCTAGAGAGCATCACCCATTTTAAAAAAGGTAAAGAAATGTAAAACACTCAAAAACCATGCTCACCGAAGGGTAAGTGAAAACGAAAGAGGTGGTTCACCGTTTCTAGGGCAGGGCATATGAAGGGGAAAAACCCAACCTTCTACTGCGGCATCTTCCCACTTCTGCTGGTCAGGGAGGGAAGTTTTCGAGACATTGAATTTCTGCTCATTTATTAAAAAGCACTTATCTCACCACCAGGCTATGGGACTTTCCTCTCGAACACACTGTGATGCTTTAAGCGATTTTTTTTTTATCGTGAAGCTACCAGATTTCTTTGAGCGTTTAACTTCAAACATCGATAACATCTCTCAGTCCGAGGGTTCTAGGGTCAAAGCCGTCGGAAGAAAAAAAAACCAGTTGTGCTCACGGGGACCTCTTCCTAAACAATCCGTGTGGCCACCAACAACTCTCTTCAAGACTGGGATGCCAATGCCAAGAACGCCTGAATGCCAAGGAACGCCACGCCATTGCCAGACGGACTCACACGGAGGAGAGAAATCAAGTTTTCAGTTACTTCCCCCCCCCCCCCATACATGTCTGTCTGCTTGTGATTGCGCCGCCACATTGTTGGAAGGCTACAAGAACAAAGAAGAGTGAAAGGCTCCATTACAACTGTCAAAAGAAACGAAAACAGTTGTGCTTCGCGAAGCAGATAAGATTAGAGGTGAAGTAGGAGGTGGCAGGATGAACTTAATTGAGCTGCTGAGAGAGAAAAAAAAAAAGGTTTGACATGGAAAGAGAAGAAAGATCAAACTGTCAACAACAGCTTTCCTCTTAGACATCGCTAGCCTGTCTCGGGAGGAAGATAATAGCAGGTGAACGGATAAAAAAAATAATAAGCCACTGAAGGGATTAATAGAATAACTGACAAAACTAAATAATCAAATGTGAACAAGCTGACAATGAAATGAAAATGATGAAATCAAGCTAACTGTGTTGTTTGGCAGGCTGGTCTTTTGCTGAAAGTAGATACATGCTGGAATATGAGTTAAAAATGTGTCTGACCTGAAACTCGGATAGGCAGACACTCAAGTGTTTGCAAATTCCTACAAGACCGTTATTTATTCTAAGAAGTATTTTCACGGTAGCAGATGTAGGATATATCGGGTAGCACGTGTGTACCTCGCTTAATAAAACAGACCACACATTCCTACCAGTCAGCTCCTGTGGTGATGGAACAGGAGATAATGGGTAGGTGGCAAGAGTATGTCAGGGTTATTACACTAATTCGTGACTTTAATGGGGTGGCAACTCTTCACAGGGGAGGTGGAAAATCAAAAGAAACACATATTATGTAGATGTCTCCAAATGCAGACAGACAGACAGACAGACAGACAGACGCAGGAAAACGAGCACCGTCGAGTGAAAAGATATCCGGACTATTCATCAGATGCATCTCGGGAAATCGAACCATCGACCTCTGCCCAGAGACAACCATGGGGCTATACACATGGCAATAAGGCGAGGCCTACACCCCGATGATCTCAAACTTAGCAAAGAAGGCACATAAACTTGCCCAACCGAGAGCAATCAAATGTTTTCTTTGAGAGAATTCTGAATGTGCATTCTACCGGGATACGTTTCAACAGTATGCTGATTTTTTTTAATTATTTTTTTTCAAGCAATGGTACCCGGTTTTATCACCATATGAATCACTTGCGATTACGCGTATGACTAGCTTAGTGGAAAATTCCTGAGCGAGAGAGAAATATGATGAATCTGCATCACAAAGAATGTTGGTGCCTTTGATCAGCTTGTGTTGCCACTGGCAACGTCTGCACCCCCACTCCACCCTTCTCGCTTCATATTCACATGCTTTCTGATAGCTTCTTGGTCAACTGATTCTGCGAATGCGCGCGCACATACTCACACGCACGCACACACATACGCACAAACACACGCACACACTAGTGCCCCACTAAGCCTGGACCAACTCGGTTGTGCTCACCATCTCATACATTTCATCCATTAACAGACTTCAGCAGCAGACGACTGCGGTACATTCCATCTTGTATTCTGTATTTTTGCTTGAATTCCTAGTGTAAGGCTTCACAAGATAATACCTTCAGCCCGAAACTCAATCAAAATATTATTTCCTTCGTTTCCCAATGATGGCCAGTCGAAATTGCATCACTATAAACGGATTTTAGACCGTTTAGAATACATTTAAAACTAGATAACTGTATTATGACAAGTGAACAAAACGTTTTGTGACTGCAATGTGAACAGAAAGATAGTTTAGCCATACAAATCACTTTTGAATCCGCCTTTGGCCTCTTTCTCCCCACAAGCATGTAGTAAGTATTTTATGGATATTGTATATCTATATAATATATGGACCTGTTATACATTCATGTGTACTGATGTGGGCTACAATAGAAATAGCTACAGACCTGTATGTCTCACCAAAAGGTGTATAATTGCAAAGGTTTAAATGAACTTGATTACATTACAGTATGGATGCATTTATTATTCACATCTATGTAAAAATGTTTTTCTTGTTTTCCATGTTTTTATACTCACCCTCTTTAGTTAAGGGTATGACCAGCATTATTTCAAAATTTATCCAAAGACTAGTACGTCTTAATGTGTGTGTGTGTCTGTTTCGTTTTTTATTCATTGTTCTGCAATGTATTTTCTCTCCTAGCAACATTACCTTCGCTAGTATACTGTCTCTTTTAAGTTCAGTAGAACATCAGATCAATACAGCAGAATAATTGACAGCAAATTTAATTACAAGCACACAAGATAACCGAGTTCGAGAACAGAAATAAATAGGCCATAGAGATCGGTCAAATTACTACAACTTTTTGTCTTAACCACTCCACTTGTTAATGAAGCAAGCGACGTGTCGACAGATACCGAAAAACATAAATACAACACAGAAAAGACCCGACAGGCTTTTTAAATGTTTCACTGTCTGTTTGATTATTTTCTTTTATTTTTTCTCTGTCTTTCAACTTTATGTGCAATGGTGTTAAGCTCCGAAGCCAGCGGCTCAGACTGATTAAAGAGCTCAGAAGCGAAGCACGTTCCTCGAGACTCAGGTGACGCAGGTGATGAATGCTTTAAAGTGATCGTTATTTTCTCACCTGCAGGGAAATGACACGGGCACACCGAGATAAAAGGGAAGTAGGTTCCAAACATCCCGATCTCACCTGCTCACCTATGCACGTGATCACGTTGCTGTCTTTCCCATCAGCCACCTTGCCCTCACGTGGTGCAAGACTTTTCATCATCTACCTGTGGACCTCTAGTAGTCCTTCATGCCAAGTGTCATAAATTGTAAAAACCTTTGCCTTTCTTTCTATCATTGCATTCAAATAACTTTTTCTTTCCTATTTATTGAAATAATTTAGCTTAAAGTCTGGTCTTTATTTACTTTGATTTTTTCTGTATTGTTTCCCTTTTTAGCTTTCATTTATTTAATCTTCTTTTCGTTCATGGTTTGTTGGTTTAGTAGAAAAGTGCTTCCACCTTGGGGCGATTTCGCACTATGGGGTAGAGGAAAGGGAGGAAACCAGAGTACCCGAATAAAACCCCCGACGCCCAGTTCATTCATCTTTATTTTCATTTCCTTCCAATGTAAGAATGCTGTAGAAATGATTTTTTTCCAGATGCTTTTCGGGCCACTGCCTTGTGCGAGATTTTGTTCTAATTTTTTCTGCCTCCTGCTGGTAATCAAAGACTGAAGCACATTCTCCTGAATATTCATTTTACTTCTGAGATGTTCTCCTTTTATCAGATCAAGTCCCTGTCACACAATGCGAGAGATTTGATGTAAGGGCATTGGTTTCCTTCCAAGAACGATAACCCGCACATGCACTTGCGGTTACTGTTCTTGCTTCCTGGGTTCAAATAGTGTTTCGCCCACTCACATACCTCACACCTCCCAGCAACATTTCGCGCCTCTGTCTTTCTGTTTATTTGCAGTTCACTAACCCGGTCGACATGAGCGCTGGGTGGTGGTTGGTGGAGGTGATGGTGGAGCAGCAAAGAATTTATTCTCTGTTCTCTGAGGCAGCAGCCACAAAAACCTGAGCCTGATGACAGATGCATAAGTATGTCGCTTGCTTCTCCTCTCTAACTCCCAGTGTGTTGTATGCCAATGTTTCTCTCGCTCTGTTTCTCAGCCACCTGTTTTCCTCCCAGCATTCAAACTGCTTGGCTACCAGGGTGGGAGAGTGATGACATCTCACTGTGGGTAGAGCTCCAGCGAGGATGACTCACCCTCCCACATTACTAACAACACAGGTGGGCTGACACAAGCACGCACCTCACACTAGAGTTAGCCAACTGACCTTTAGACCATCATGCAAATCTTCTTTCTTTCATTTCTCCTTCCAATCATCATACATCCCTCTTTCTTTCTCTATCTATCCAATCGTCTATTTATCTACCCCTCCATCAATCTAACATTTTCTACACCTGTCAAATCATCTATTTGTCCATCTATACAGTAATCTGCCCATTAAACTGTCAATATATTCATACATTCTTGCACATATACATCCGTCTATCAGTCTCTATCTAAATATTTTCCGTGCCTCCATGAATCTATATAAAGTTACATATACCCGTGCACACTACCTTGCATCCCTTTTTTTTTTTTATTTTTTGAGGTCAAAAATATCCTCTCACACAGGAGTGTGCTCGTGCTGATGTAACGAGGGTTTGGCACGAAATCTCCCGGTGTTAGAACACCTCTGAATTCTGCCACCACCGCCGCCTCCTCCGCTCACCTTGCGAAGTAGTGCACGTGCCTGGTGTTGCCACGTGTGTCTTCCATTAGGGTCAACACTCTTCCTGTGGGTTCATTGAAAAACTTGGCAAAAACTGTCGAAGCAGATTGCTGACGTGCACTTTTTCTAGGTTATACATTGTTTCCCCAACTTTCCTCCTCTCGCCTTAGTGCTGCAGGAGAAAGTTTTGTTTGTTGTTTGTCTCGCCTCTTCAGTCTATCTTGTCTCTATTAGTTTCGTCTTACGTTGTTCCTCCTCTGCCTCTTCATCACAATTTTTGTGACAGTTCCTTCCTTTGGTTTGTTTGTGTTGTGCTAGCTCAAACAAATCAAACAGCTAAAAATTAACATTTTGTTTTAAAATTAAGTTGCTGTTCCGAGATTCATCTGCCTTTCATGTTTCCTTCTGACATTTACAGTTTTGTTGACACATATTCACAGGCTTCCTGGTTGCATGGCTGTTTCCTGAGGGTTGCCTGAAAGACACTGTCAACGACTGACAAAACACAAACATATAAAGATAATGTTGTTATTTATTTGAATATTGCATGCTTCAATACTTTATGCAGGTGTAAAGAGCAAGACCTGAAGACTGGGATCACAGTGAATAAGGTTCCAGTATTTTTTTCAAATGTTGAGAACTTGAGAGCTTGTTGAGAACGAACAGGAGGAGCGAAGGGATTAAACTTGGATGTTAGAAAATAAGATGTAGTCTTGAACTGACCTCAACCCAGTGATTCAAAAAGAATGCATATAGTAAGCTTTTTATTCTTCTCTCTCTAACAGGAAGGAAGCTCCATGCCTCACAAAGCTGGAAGCGGTAACTTTCAGAAATAGACTGTACTTCCAATAATATCCGAGCGCCAAAATCGTTGAGTCCTTACCTGATAACCTTTCACCGAAAGCTGTTTGGCTCCTGCCAAAAATCCTCCTCCCATGACATGAGAGGTAAGAATATGGTGCTACCCAGAGGCTCTGAAGGATCAAAGGACTCAGTTTCTTGTGCTTGTTAACTTGGAGAAAGAACTGACTTCCTCTACAGTTAAAACACCCGAGCAAGCTGCTTTGATGATCGAACCACCCCCGGAAGCATACTTCCAGCAAGAGGCGATTAATACCTCCCAAGATGGTGGTAACCTCTTCCACCCTACAGGAAGCCTTTTTGTTTTTTTCTTCCGATCAAAAGGCAATAATAACAAAATTACTGCAGCTGATTGTAACAAGCAGGACAAGGTCGACTCAGAACAATAAGGGTAAGGGTCTAAGTTCACTGAAGTTTGTTCACCAGTACATCAGACCAGCCATCGAGAACTGAATTCCACCAATCTTCTCGGGAGCGAATACGCGACACGATGAGTTTGTTGGCAGACTGACCCAAATCTTCCCAATATACCTGGAGATGAGAGTTTGATGGTTTACAAAGCTGATTGAAATGTAGTCCTTAACTGAGCATCTCAGTGCATATCAAAGGTACGCACGGAATCAGAAAATACAAACGAAATTATTCGAAAATGTGAGCGAAGACCTGTTGCTGTCGTACATGGTTTTATTACCATTAATTTTCAACTTAACAACCAGCATCTATTCTGTCACTTCAGGAATTCATTCAATGCCATCAACAAGGCCAGCAACCTCTGGGCACCAGAATCCTACAAAAAATTATCCACAATCCGCATAGATAGACAAAGATTACCACAACAACGAACCTAAAGGTTGCAAGTGAGTTGGAAACAGAACTTCCCAATAAGGACCCTTGAGGACCACTCTACCAATACAGACCAGGGCAAGACCTAACATTTTCAGCAACTACTGACTGTGTAAGATGGGTGAGGAGAGATTCAAACCAAAATACCGCTGTGTCCCGAAACCCAGATTTTTGAGATTTTTCTGTTGCTGACTATCCATCTTTCGTCTTTAATCAGTGTTGAAAGGTCTCTGGGTATTGGAAAAACCTTTTGCCATTTGATCTAGGTGTAATGAAAGACGATAAGTACATTCCACAAACGCATTTACAAACTTTTTCAAAGAGCAGTTGACAGCTCTGTGCATACGAGACTTTGTTAAAAACAATAGAGCGGCTGATGCTGTTTTGTTTTCGACATGGCAATGGTCCTTTCCCTGCTCGAGGCCATCCGTTACTTGATAACAGCATGAAGACCTCTCAGGCGCCTGGAAGACACACTTAGCGATGCTCTCAGAGTAGCAGGCAGACTTACAGTCGAGCTGATCATCTGAGTGTTAAAAATGTTTAAAAAATACTCAAGGCAAAATAAATCTGTTTAGAATCTCAAAAAGTGTATGCTCGTTTGGATTCTCATCTTTTTTCGTGTTTGTTCATATGCAAAAAGTTGAATGTATAAGAGAAATTACACCAGACTCTTTGCCTCAACGAAGTCTCGTTCTCCGTCACGTGACCCTATGACGTATGCTCGAGACTGTTTACCAAGCGAAACAAAGAAGTGAGCTGCCAACCTATTGCCGAAAAAAAGGTGGAGAGAGCTAGAAAAAAGTTTAAAAGTTTCCAATTGACAGAATCTTGAGAAGAGAGTAAACATAAAGATGAGAAGACTCGGCTACTAAATTACAAACTAGGGACTCGGACACCTTGTGTTCAAAGTAAACACATCTTCTAATTGTTTACGAGGACACAAACAAGCCAACAGTGAGCTTGAATAGTGTCTGTCACCTAGCTGTGTACAAACACTTCCACCACTTAAACCTTCAGAGCAGTTCTCTTCAGAGCTACAATGGACCTCAATGATACCCGAGTGCCAAAGAAGGTTCACTCACAGACAGTTTAATTAACACTATAAAACCTGTCAATGTTTTATATTGTGCTGATACCTTACATTATCTAATTAAAGCATCGTGGACGGAAATAATTATCGGGAAAAAAAAATTGACGTGGGTGTTTCGCACTGTTATGAATTCTTTCAAACCTTTTATTTACACAAATTTACACAGAGAAAGGCTGCTGTTTCTTTTCCTAAGGCTTCTAAGTAATATTGTTTATTCTTTTATACTTCATATGTTATTTGTTTTCCTGTCCTTTTCCTGTCATAGGCCTTACAAATTTTGCATTTTTTTTTTTGCAATGACTTTCGTGTAAAAATTCTGCTTGGCTTTATCGTGAAGCAAAAATCATGAAAGCCATCTCGCTAATAATAATAACAACAAAAAGAACAACAGTTGTCTTTAGTGTTTTTTAAGGCTTCTGTCCTGCAACAGTTCCAAATTTTCTTCAGATTTTTTGTAGGAATGATAGGAATAATAATATTGTTGACAGCTGTTTACAATCTTTAAATTAATGTTCAGTTATATATTTGCAAGATGTTCGTTAAACAGTTTTACTTTTAAATATTGTTTACTTTCCACTTGTCTGCCGGTTGCATACACGTCACGAAATAAAATGTCTATCACGCCATCTACATTTAATTTCAATCAGCCGCTGGAAATAATCCTCCTTAATCGTCTGGAGACACTGATGGCTGTAAAAGCTTTCTCACCGTGATTAGGTTTAGCTTGTTATAAACAAAATCATTATTTTTCCCCTAAAATTAATATCTTGCTGTAGCGAATTAGTCATGTGGAAACAATTTCACAGTCAAGCGCCTTTGCCAAAATTCGGAGTGACTAACTCTTCTCCGTTCCCGCATACAAATACGACAATGTACAGAATTTTTAAAAACACAGGTATTGGAAATATGAATCGATACATTAAAACTGTCAAAGCCTCAGCCAATCAGAGAGCTGAGACCATATATCTGTGGGCAATGAACCGTCTCACAAACAGTGGTTGTCACGAGTCCTGCGAGCACTTACAAAGTGCAGCTTGAATGGCTGCTGTCAGTGTTACCTAAAGAGTTATAGGTACTTACGCTGAGAATAGTCTCCCCTATCACATTAGCCAAGTAGCCATTAGCACCAGCTTGTGTTCCCTGTGGAGTAGTAGCAGCTAGCGTGAGCAGGTCCTGTTACTCTCAACTACCATGTTCACAGTACTTTCACATTTCCGATGCTCAATGTGTGACTATGACTGGGTCCTACCGGAAGTGACCAACTCTCTTTGGTCGTTCTCGTGCCCCGAGATAATTTCTGGAGCTGCTGGGCTTACGTTCATTGGCTCTGACGATCTAGCCAATCAGTTTCTTCTTTCAAAACAAGTGGAAATCGCCTGTTGAGTGCTAATCCGCTTCAGGCCGTTGATGATCTAACTACTCGACTGACCTCTTTCTCAAAACAATAATAACACAATAATATTTGTATAGACGTATGCTTGTCCATCATGAGTGATTGCTGCAAATAGCATTGTTGTTGTTGTTGTTGAAATCAAGTAATAACATTTTAGTTACAATATTATCAGCACCTTTAACTGAGCTTTACCCACTAGACCTTTAATTCACCTTTTCATCAAATTGACAAGGTATGTAACACTCAGGTGGAACTTTATTTTCAGCTAACTGTGGGAGGACGAGTCGACCACTCATGGCCATGTTCTATGGCTTCACACGAAAGCCTTTGCCACAAGGACGATCTTCAACCGTCGCTACTCCCAAGCCCATTCTCTCATCACCGCTCCTCTTCCTCATTTCCGCATCAATAAACCTCTTTGTCGTCTGCTTTATGACCGACATAAAAATAGACTTTACGCATGCGCCATGGGGATGTTGACTGTGGATTTTGTTTCTCTCCGTTTTCACGCGCGACCTTCATTAAGGGCTCGTTGGCAGGACCTTCTTCTCGAAGCCAGCAGTCACGTGATTTATAGCATTGTTTGTCCGGTTGAACGTTTGAAAATTCGTTTTAATGTCTTAGAACTTCTGGAAGACTTTCACTGACGAAAGATGGGCTTTCGAACCTATTTTATGAAGTTAATTTGCCGCAAACAAATCAGTAATCTTAGATACCACTGAGGTACATAGGATACAAAAATGTATAGTTTTATTTATTAAGTAAAACTAAGAGATTGTATATGTTTGTCTCTGTACTATGTCTCTTTGTTCGCTTGTGTATGTGTCCTCGGTGTATGTGTGTATGTGTGTGCTTGGTGTAGGTATGCTGGTGCGTGTGTTTGTGTGTATTTTCTTCTAAATTTGAATTAAGTAGAAAAACAAGTCAAGATTGTCAGTTAAGTTTATAGCAATATACTTTCCATTTTATACATCAGATATGGGATATTACACTCTGCTAACTCTTTTGTTAATCTGGTTTGTATTTTTATTCAGTTTGTTGTTTTAGTTTTGTTTGGGGGTTTTTTGGTTTGTTTTTAGGGGGTATGGGTCTTTTCTTTTCTTTTTTTGTGCTATGCGTTTTGTGTTTTATGTTTTAATTTAGCAATTGGCAGTTATTAGTAAGAAACGCTTGCACAATTACATTTATCCTGATATTTTTTACTCGACAGCAGGGCTTGCTGCCCCGGAAGTGTTTATTACAGAAAATCGCGAAGATTCTCTTGCACTTTGGAAGAAATCTTTCAAACTCTTCGTTCTAAGTTGAAAATAGCCCCTTGACATCCATCCACCTCACGAGATGCTGAGGATGCGAGCAGGAAATGTCTGGGAAGCATGAGTATTAACGGAGTATTAAACTGAATGACTAGAAAATGTTGCGTCCCTCGGCGGTCTAGCAACTCTCGTCCCCCCCATGGCGCATTCACATTTTTTTCTTCTGGTTTTTATAGGAAGAAAATGTTTTTGGACGTGTGGGGAATGGTCGATGATTGCAAGGATTTCGCTTTTTATTGGCGTTATGCACCCAAAGAGCACACTCTTAGCAACTCTTTAGAAGTTTCTGCTGCAACTTTAGAAAGTATTGCAGGTCTTGAGAACAAGATGACATGTCAATGAAACGCTTAGCAACAGGTTGTATCGCAGGTTTGGAAGATGGGAGACAGCCGCTGTATTTAATGTGATGAGAGTGTGTTTGTGTACGTGTATGTGTGAGGAGGGTGGTGTGTTTGGTGTAGGGTTAAGCGATCACAATTTTGAGTTCATGCTTGATGTTTGTATTTGTGTTGTGGTATCGCAAATATTTCTTACCTACATATGTTGTTGTTAAAAACATTTACGATATAAAATAAGTAAAAATGATAAAATTGAGTAGTTGATTTGTACAAGAGAGGAAAGATAAATAAAGTTATGATGTTAAAGAGATTGAAATTTGAAGAAAAGCGGTAACGTACAAACATACCAACATATGCATACACACACACACACACACACACACAAACATACCCACTTATGCACACACAACACACATGGTCTTTATCACAAAGTATTAGTGCAACAGATACAGAAAGCCATAAAGAACACCCAACATAAAAGACATAACCACCAGTCACACTCACCTCGGCCGCCATAAAAGCCTCGATCTGGCCTTCAAAACCTATTTAAAATGGCACACGATCTTTCATGCACTAATAGTCATCATTTATCTCCGTCCTTCCTGCTCAATGTTTACAACTTTAGTCAGAAAGAATTCCGCTTAACTTTTGGAGATGACGATATCGAGTATGTTTTGTCTTTCATTATACATGGACTAAACAAAGATACTAAAATAATTTCCAGAAATTTTTATATACCAGAACAGATTCTTCGGAAAGAATTTCATTCAAGAAACTTTTGTGTGCTGCATGCTGTTGTTGAATCAGTAATTATTATTACCACTACCATCACATCATCATCATCCTTATCAAAATATTTAGTTGCCCTTAAGCTTTCTTTAAATGACGGAAGGTTCGAAAATCATAGGAAGATAAGAGAGACCGAAAAAAAACATACCTATAGATTACATCCCCAAAATAAACAACAGAGACCTGTAAATAACATAGATAACATCCCAAAAATACAAGGACTGTGTGCGATGGCTGTAAATGTCAACTCTGTACCCGGTTATCACCTGTATCACCGCAATGTAAACTTTGTGACCCAATGTCGGGTCAGAAAAACACAGTAAAGCCCTGGAAGCGGAGTTTTACTCCGGCAGTCAGCTACAAAAATGAAACAAAAATGTCTGACAGTCAGATAAGAGAAGCGAATGGCTGTCAACAGCCTGGAAAAGCATTTGCCAGTCAACGATCAAAACACTTCATTTTATAGTTCCCTCCAACACATCCTTTAAGACAGTTTACGATCGTCTGCCAGCATCTCAGGAAGTCAATGACGTCCTGGCCACGTGACCAGAAACGGTTCGACTCCGCATCCTGGAAGTTAAGAAACATTGTGATTGATGAGTCAAAGGTAGTGAAGGCTGATGGCATACCATTCGCTTGTTTCTTATGAGCTTTAAAAGCTTTAATCCATTGACCTTTCATGGGAATTTTTTCTTGACAAAGTTCTAGTATCAGGCTTGTCGGCGATGAAAGTTGATGACAGGAAGATTGTTTAAAGAACACATACAGGTGAGCAAGCAGATGACTGGTTAATTAACTGTCGGACAAAGGGAAGTGATGACCAAAATCGCTAAATACTACATGGAGCGCAGAATACGAGCAAGTACACAAAGTTCTCATCCATTCTCCCATCATTACAATTCAATTCAGTGAAGAAGCCGTCTGGCGGGTACCTTCCTCATTAAAAAAGAAGGATGAAGGAAAAGCGAATCAGTGGAGTGAACGATAACGGAAGCAGTCAGACCTGGACAAATTGCTTTTTAACACTCAGTGGTTCAGGGCCAGTGTCAGTCAACCTATAAAAATTGTGTAACGATGTTAGAGTTCACGTGACCTGACCCACTTCTCCATCATGCAAAACTAGTTCACTAAAAAAGGAGTGTCAGCGCATGAGACATACTTTTTAAGACTGGGGTATGAAAGAGAAAGTCCTTAATTATCAGCTCAGGACTAGCCTAGTGTTAAGACCCATGCTAGTGGACTTTTGTGGTATTTGCTCTGGCATTTTGTTCTCGGCTGTCTGTCTGGGTGAAGTGAGAAAAAAAAATTCTTTTGTCAAAATGTTTGACATAGAATGTCACTGTAAAGGTTATCCAGTACTCCAGACAAATTCTCACAAAGTGAACACTGTGAGTTACATTGAAAACGTCTGCTGTATGAGTACACTTCTGTATAATAATCGATCATTATAAAAAAAATACGACCACAAAATTACTTATTGAATAGTGTTGCAAACAACAGAGGTTGTCTTCATTGTCATCTGGTCAAAGTCGGGTACCACTGCTCGCAGTATTACAAAGGATCCGCTTTGTTCCTTATGTAATATTTAATATTATTTTTGTGTTTTGCATACAGTAAAATGTATGTTTTTGGTTTTGTTTTGTTTTTTGTTTTTTTGGTTGTTTTTTTTTTTGCTGGACTGCAAAGTAAAATAATTCTGACCATACAATAGTTAAAATCTTTTTAAAACCAAAAATCAGTGTCGCGTTTAGCAAAAATGTTCAGTGTCGTCCTCATGCCGAGGTTAGTTACTAAGGCGAAGAAACCGATGACATTGTGAATTACTACAGCTAAAAAATTAAAAGCCAGCTGTTCATTATCGTCCTTGTCGTCACTTCCGGCAAACAGCGGAAGAGATTTTATGGTCCAGCGACTGTCCCAAGGATGTTGCCTGGCTCCCTGAGGTCTGACAGCTCCCCCATACACTGACCTTTTAGACATGTACATCGACTTTCTCCACAATTCAAAGTCTTCCTACTTCACATGGACGTCTGAGGTTATGCTAATCCATGTCATATGAATTCAAGTTTACTTCCGAAAGTGTAGCTTCGAGAGGAAACATTTCATGGGCGAATTTGCATAACAGGAGGAAGAAACAAGGATGGCTGCTTGTCATATAGATCCTCACTCCCCTCAGAAAAGGCACCAAAGTCACGTGGTAAAGCCAGCGGTCAGGACACGGCCAGACAAATGTGATGACAGTGGATACACGATCTGGGGAACGATTCATAAACTACGTTTACCCAATCTGACTTGGATAAACATGCTACCCTGAAGATAAGGATTAAAAACCCATATTTGTGGATAGAGTACCCGTCGTTTTCTCAAAGAGCGTCCCTTTAGATAACTTTTTTCCATCTCGGGAAAATACAGAGGAGATAAATTATTGAAAAAAGAAGAGAAAGCTTTAATAAACAGAATTTTTTCAATAACTTATAAAAGAAATGGACAGTATAAAGGTAGTGAGCATTTTGGTAAATACCATTCTTATTGAATTCATAATCTAAGAGTAGCAGGTAGTAACAACTGACACTGAACATTGCAGTCGACATGGTGCCCTTTGGTTGGTAATTTTATTTCCTAGTGTAACTAAACTAAAGCTGATGCCATCTCCTACCTGATCCAATTTTCTCAGCTGCTTGCATTTTCTATTTTTTAAATTGCGTTTGTATTGTCGTTTTCCAGCCGTGATCTCCTCTCTCTTTCTCATTGCTGGCCTTTGTGCACTTATTTGTAAGATTTGTGCATCACATGACCGCAGCCAGACAAAGACTATCAGTTGTCGCTTGCTTGCATTCTGTTCGTTTAATTCTTCGATCTGTTCATGTGGCAGCCGTAATGCGCACATTCGTTATAGCCGCAAGATGGATGGACGCGGACTCACTAGGTCATAAACACACACACGAACACACACGAACATACACACATATAACGTGTGTATGTCAAGCTAGACCCTCTCTACATATTAATAACTTTTCCGTTTTCCAGATACACGTGTAAAAACATCACCATGCAACAAAAATATGTCAGACCTCGTGGTTGGTAAAGAAAACGTTTACGGTGTCAAGACCTCAGCCAGTGCGATGGTTTGTGTGCATGTGTGTGTGTAGGGGGGGATGTTGTTTTACACCGAATCAGCAACTGCGGTTATATCAAACAGTGAACCCTGTAAACAGATGTCACATGCAGAGAAAGAGCACCATGCCCAAGACGAAATCTGAACCAGGACGGCCAATGTTCACTGTTTGGGTAACAAGAGCTAACCGTTGCGCCACCGGACCGCCTCCTGTGGGACTGTATGGTAATTAAATGTAAATTATGTTAATCATGATGTCATGATTTTGACACATTTCTGTGTTTTGTCATATTTTCATACATCTCCAGAACACCAGAGAAGAAATAATATCTTGGACTAAACTTTATCCAACTATTAGTAAACAAGTTTGTACCCCACTAGGTCTTTAACATGTGAGGTCCTCCCCACCACCCGGTAAAGTGTGGATCTCTTCTGCGCGATTCTCACCGACTGACAATCCCGTGAAATTTTCTTCAATAATTTTTTGTAACGAACTAGGCACACAGGGCTGTACCTTACAATTTGACCCAAGAAACAAAAGTGCCTGCAAGCAACGCTGAAAGAAGAAAAAAAAAGAAGAAAGAAGACAACAAACTTTTCTGAAGATTTAAACCGTGGGTCGCTTACAACTCGAGGCGTGGCGACTGAGGACCATTGTACTGAGCTGACAACATGTGGAGCAGGTGATGGGGAGCGCCTGCAGGGAGGGACTAAGTGGAGCTGGTGATGGCCGCTCACTCAATTAAGGGAAACGACGGGGATGTGATGCTGCGCGCTCCTCATCCACGCGCTGGAATGCTGGCTCGAGCTCTGACGTCACAGTCAGGCAAGGAAACGAGAAATTAGGAACGAGGCTTCTTCCTTCGGTAGTTTTTAGTGCGTTTCAAGTGAAAAAGGAATTTTACCCAGACAGACAGACCGGCGAACAGAATAAAAGAAAATCAAGACAAAAATTAAAGAAGTGAAGTCGAAAGAAGAGATGGATAGTCGGACAATGTGGATTGGTATGTAAACAAATGGTAGATATGTATGTAGACAGAAGGACAAAAAAATGGGTTTATAATAGGTTTCTACAAAGGTAGATAAAAAATTTGAGGTGAAGAGGTTTGGGAGTGTAGTTGGTTATACAGACAGGCTGATAGAAGTTGTGTCGATAGGTAAAATGGAATCTGGTATAGGTATATATGTAGACATGTGCACATGGGTAGTAAAAGTGAGACTATACATGTTCCAAAGACTTTAAAGACGAAAACGTCAACAACTCCACTGTAGAGGTATTGAAAAAAAAAACAAATTCTGTTTTCATTTTGAAAGAAAATGTACAACTCTGACGATGTCAGGGAGAGAGACAACAACATCTTTCTACAGCCTCGAGCAGGTCGCTGGTCTACCACGTGAACCTCTCAGACTATTTATGGCTTCCTTCTCAAGAAAAGACTTCTATTTACAATCACAAAGTGACATTAAGGCAGCTAGACTGACCTTGTGATTTCCAGACAACACACATCGACCAAGAAATAAGATTGTTCTTTGGTATCTTTTATCCGTTAGGTCAAAGTGCACTGTCACATGACTGTCGGGAACAGACGAATTCCATTATCATTTATTTCTCTCAGACCTACAGGTTTTCTTATCTCTACACAAATTCACGACTCGGTCTTATTCAATGTCATCAGACTCGAATATGTTATCCTTCAGGGTGAGGGTCACACATCAGGTATTCATATGTGCAAGACATTGGGTCTTACGACAGGATTTATTGCAATATTTCCTCAGCCCTGCATCAGGTCGAGATGACCATGTCATCGCTGGCCGATACTTCAGGTGCCGTCACTTTATTCAAAGCCTTCATTGAGAATATGCATTCTCCATTCTTCCACATGTCCATATCTTTATTTTTCTACGTGTTTCTGGCTTTAGAATCCTCTTGCCATTATTATTTTCAATAAGAACGGACCATTTATAACCGTGTTACGACTGAGCTTCATCTTAAGAGTTCTTGATCTGTATTGATGGGCAAAGAAGTGAGGAAGTTTATTGCAAAAGCCAAAAGTTCAAAGGTGGTCTTACAGTTCCAATATTTTGGCTACAGGCTTACGACCAATCTTTGCAAACAGAAGCCGAATCTTTCTTATGAGAATCAAACTGTTGATAACTTTTTTGTAGCATTTTCTGTAAAAGAGAGGCCACCATGCTTCTACATCACACAGTCCAGCCAAAAAGTCAAATGCTTTTTAAATGTCTTTAGGTTACACAACTGACTCGTGTCTTGTGTCAACACATCATCCAGAGGCGAATATAGGCCGCCAAGAAGACATTAGTAGTCAGCTAATAATTGGTGTCAATTTTCAAAACAAACACAAAAAATAGGCATGAATTATTTTCTACCATACTGTAGCGATTTCGTGCAAAGAATTATCAGGTAAGACAAGCTGCTGACAAGAAGTAACGGCAATAACGTATTTTGCCGCCTAGCCAATGTTTACTTGCTTTGAAGCAAATATTAGTTCTGCAGAAACTGAAGTCTTCAGGATGATGAGTAGTATGGGGCGTCAAGTCCGAGGCGCAGAGAAGATACAGGACCCCTCAATTATTTATCAATAAGTAGTAATTTAGATTCTTCGTGTCATCAGATAAAGGCTACATCATTGGTTGGATAAAAATAATGTGTTATCAAAGACGTAGTGGCTACAAAGTTCTGAAAAAAAGTATTTCTTTGCAAGAAAACATAACTTTTTTCTATTTACTATTTAGCATCTTTGGTATTCTTTTATTTGTCATTTACATTGTAGTACATTGGGTAAAGTCTCTTTGAATTACTCATGCAATAGCAGTCGGTGGATTATATAGATGTACCCTAAACTACGCAGACAAACCCCGTGTAGTAAGGTAAGCTTGGGTCACGTGATGAGGTAGGTGTTAATTAGGCTTGAGCATCATGTGTTCTCATTACCATACCATTGCACTGTCATTATTTATAGTAAACTTGTCCACCAGCAACTTGGATCATTAGTAGCTAGTTACACAGTTAGACTAGCTTCTGAAGTCGATTCTCTAGGAGGACATGGTTGGTCCCGCGCAGGAGTCTTGAAGGTGAAGAGCTCGCCGGTCCATTCCCTCTGCTGTCCCTCCTAAAACTATTCGATTTCCGCTATGGAATCTATTCTAATCGGCAGTCAGGATGAGATCAGCCTTGTTCCTTCCCACTCATCGCCCGCACCCAGGGAATTCGATTAATTCCTGAGCTCGGAGAAGGTCAAGGGTGTCCAGGTCATAAGGCAAACACCAACTCCGAGGGAGGACCGTGTCCCGAATATCCGACTGTATGCCGACAGTGCCACCTTAAAGGTCGACTGACTTCTCCGAGGGTTTTATCCGAAGATTTCGGCTCTTCGCCAGTTATTTGCTCAGAAAACGATTATTAATAAATCATATTGGATGTTGGCTCCAGAAGTCCAGTGCCTTCTGTGTGTGTACAAGCCATCGATAGACTTGCAGACATATAAATATTTCTCCTTCTTTTCTTTATCATCATTGGCTGCAGTAGTACTCGTGCTATTGCTATAGAAGTTGTTGTTTTGTTGTACAGTAATTGCAATTACTGTACAACAATCATGAGTTATAAAGTGAGTTGTAATGAAAAAGTTGTAATATTTGCTGTTTCTTATAACTATTTTAATGTGTGAGTGTGTGGATTTTATTATTGTTTTATTATATATGTTGGATGATTAATTGATTGACTAATTGATTTATTTATTGATTGAAGAGCAAGGGTGTGAGGGTCTATCAAAGTAACTATACAGCATCATAAAATTAGAGAAAGAAAAATTCCTCGAAACTGTGCCTGTTCCGTGTTTTCCTGTTTGCGCAGGAAGTTAGGTTTCTTTTTTTCTCTCTCTCTCTTTTCTTTTTTTTTTTTCTTCTCTTTTTTTTTTTTTTTTTGCTTCAGGAAAGTGGAGTACGACTGCCACAACGAACAATGGACAGACATTATAAAAATCTCCGGACTAGTAGACCCTCTAGTAGGGCTCTACATACATTGAAATAACATAAACAACAAAAATAGATAAAAGGAGACTTTGGTCAAACTCACTCCCAGCGCCACGTGAGATGAAAGTCTGCTCACAAAACAGCTCCACCCCCCTTGGCAATGGTATTAGTTCCCGTATCGCCACTCAACCGACGAAAACCTAGTCTCAAACGATTATCTTCGGAATAAGATGGAGACACTTTCACCGGCCATGTAAACAGGGATCCCCTGTCACTGCCTCAAGCAAAGTGAACAGAGATTCTCCATTTTTCTATGATGGTCAGGTCAATACTGATCCGACGCACTTCATGATCTGAGGAGGACGAGGATGTGGGCTGTAAAAACAACATCACCATGTGCAGAAGCTCGTGATGTATCAAAGATAAACCTAATTAACATACGGTGCAGCCTTGATAGTGTAAAGATAACCACCTGATGTTTACCGGAGAGAAAAGCCGTCGCCGACCGTTACAAACATGGCGGAGTAAAAGGGAGAGAATTCTTACGACGTTCTATGACGTCACGTCGTTGCTTAGCCCAGTGGACTCCCTAATTAACCCTTAACTTCCCCCTACAATCCAAGTTTACGTCACGTGGTTTTACAAGGCCCGGACCGAATTTTAATAGGTGCCAAACAAAAAATCCATCCTTGATATGTAGATTCATTAAGGCACTTCAGTGACGGACTCCACGCCCCACTCCCTTCTGTTCTGTAGACTCGAACCTGACACCTCTGTGATCGTACTTTCTAGAACTCATCTTTCCTGCAACAAGAAAAGGCATCTAGATCTTTGATACCTCGATACAAAAATGCTTGTATTGCCGCACCGCAGCTGTAAAAGTCCAGTAAAAAAAAAATGGTGAGAACCTGGACAGCGGGGGACTTCTCTTCACGTAATCGCGTGAGATCCCGGGCAGCTGGGTGTGTGTGGCCGATTACATAATTCTCGTGAAAGTCGGGGGAACTAGCTGCCTCAGTTGTTAAACAGTCTGGTGATCAGCCACGGTGAAAGGACGCGAACCACTTTCAATTATTCACCCTCACGGCCCAGTGATTCCTTGAATGCACAAAGACAGCCTCAGCAAACACACAATTATCTGTCTGTGTGTGAGAGAGAGAGAAAGAAAAAATGTTTGCATGTGTCTGTGTGCGTGCATGCTTGAATAAAGTGTGTGCAATGATGTTGGGTGTTTTTTTTTCCTGCCTTGTGTCTGTCTTCCATATTGTTCCACGCAAGACTGCTCTGTGTTAACAGCTTTTAAAGCATCTTCTTTGAAAAGATTTGTCAATATTTAGTTGGCTAATAGTTTTAAATGAGGATGTCCGGCTTAAGGAACAAAGTATTTGTAGAACTGTAACAACAAATGACACTTCTGCTTACACAAACAATTACATTTGCCATTTCTCTATCTCCTGTACTCTACAAACCTGTCGCGGCTTCTTTTCCTGTCGCTGAGTATTATTAATCAGTACACTAGTTGTTTATATTTCCTCCGACAACATACAGCACCTCAAGCTCGTCCTCAAATTACATTATCTCCCTTTGTGCAGTCCTACTAACCGCTTTTTCTCAAGACCACCTTTGGACAAAAAGTGCTGTATCCCAAACATGATTGGATTCCGGCCTTTGACATTCACTCTCAACAACGATCTTACATCGCGTGAGCAAAGCGAAATGGCAGACAAAAGCAGAGGTCACACCAACATGCCTTTCGCTTTCATTATTTATTGCCGTGCATCGCGTGCCGCGTGTTCCAAAAACTTTCTTTGTCCTGGAATGTTCTCGAGGCTGAGGACCTGCGTTGTTCAGATACCTACGGTCCCCCACACACCCCTTTCCTCCACACCTTTCAGTTCCTGTTTCCTGGCCAACAGACCGTGTCCAATGGTCTTATCTGCGGGTAGGAGGGGGGATGGAGGTGGGGGCAAGGGAGGTAAATCAAGCAGCGTGGATCAATGAGGCCGGCGCGGTAGACAGGGGCGAGGAATGGCGCCGTGATAAGCCCAATCTGCTGTGTGCAGGCCTGCACATTACGTGCTCCAAATAAAAATGGGAAACATTCTTTTGATATCCTTCTGGGCAATCCGACAGCTAGTTCTCTTGATTCTGGGATAAAGGTATCGGGAAATACTGCTGGGAATGGGGAAAGAACGGGATAACTTTTGAAAGTTTGCTTGTGTGTTTGTGTGTATGTATGTGCGTGTGTGTGTGTGTGGGTGTGTGTGTGTGTTTGTGTGTATGTATTGCGTGTGTGCGTGCGTGCGCGTGTGTGTGTGTGTGTGTGTGTTCTGGTATCTGTTACACAAAATAACAAACAGCGCACTAGTCTTTACCTGTCAATTTAAAACAAATTCACTTCCTTAAAGTGCCAACTTAGCAAATCCTTATAAGAATTTCTGTTTTATCTACAAAGCTCACACTAAGAAAACAAAATACATATTAACTTCAGCTTCGAGACAAATGAGTTCCTCCTCTTTTATACGTCACGTTTTCCTTATCCTCTTCCTCATCCTAATCCTCCTTATCCTCATTATCATCTTCGTCTGCCGTCCATCGTAGCTTACCTCTCTCCCTTAAGTACGTCATACTCGTGGCGGCGACAGGAATTCCACATTGTCTTTATTGAATATATTACAAATTGATTGGATATATTACAACCAGCTGTCATGTCTGCAACACTGGAGCCAGATAAGCTAGAGGTTCATCGATACATGAGTATCGAACCTTGTTGATACACAAACTGAGCCCCTCTCGGCACAAAAGCCTGCAACAATTTCGATACGTATATCCCGCGACCCTGTATAGATACACCTCAGGCACTGCACTGTTTACCCCCAAGCCACCACCACAACCACCACCACCACTAACCCTCGTATAACGACATAACTGAGGAATGCGCAGTCCCAGAACCAATCCAAGGAACGGCCGAGCCCTGCAGAAATTCATTTAGACGCTGATGAAGCTTAGTTCGCTCACGTGAAAGGATGGCTGGACACATGACGTATGTGTGGCAATTGTCTGCAGCTTACTGACAGTCACGTGGTTAGCATGAAGATACTCGGGGTGGGGGAGAGTGGTCGGCGGACTCAAAGACAGACTCCCCTCCTCCTCCCCCTGGTGCTTGACCGACTGAAGCTGATCAACCGACCTGCGACGCTCCAGACATGGTGGCGCTGTACACACCTATTACAGCGCCCTCTGGGTAGGTAATTAGGTTCCTCTGACAGCTTTTTTCCTGCTGGTTACTCTCAGTCTGACATTGCATGATTGTGTGTATGTGGAGATTCCAGAGGCCAGTGACAGTAAAAGGGAGGCGGGTGCACGGATGTATGGAGGTGGGTATGCAGGTCCCGCCTGTGGGTGTGTTGTGGGTGTGTGTGCGCGTATTGCATACGTATGTTTGTTTGTGCATGTGTACCTGGGTGTATAGGTTTCCTGCACCGTCTCTTGTTAAAGTGTCACTGTCTAAAGTGTTTCGCGTTTTAACCTTTCAACCTTTTCAGCCTCAAGATAAAAAGAGGAAGACAGTAACTAAAAGTAAATGAAAATTCCCTTTTAATCCAATTAAATACATTTTCTGCTAAGCGACAATGTCATGATGAGTTCTTGAGAAGTGCGTTTGGAAATGGAAGTTAAAGACTGAAGGGAATGAGGTGTAGGATTTAAAGTTAGGATTCTTATTCTGTCTGTAGTTTGCTGCCAGCCGAGGTGATATTTCAGACCCTGGCTTTCGGGACTTAGGACGCTCGTACAAAAAAATTGTAAAATATATGGAAGACAAACAAGGCAGACAGAAGGACAAAAGGCAGAAAGATGTAAGATAGAAAAAGAACAAATGTTCAGATATGAATCAAAAGACAAACCAGCATGCGAAAACACACACACACATACACACTCTCTCACCCACTCACACGTGCTAAGAGCGGAGGGTGACAATCAGATCGCGGCAGCCATCAGTCACTCACTTATGTTGTCAGCCCCTAAGCCCAGCAATAGGGAGCTTTGATCAAACTGTTCATAATTATTTTTATCCATGGCTAATCAAATTAGGGGGCTGAAAATAAATGAAGGTAGAGGGCAGATGTGGTGGAGGTCCTCATCAGGAAGACCCTGGCGTGCGTTTCACGTGTTGCTGACGTCAGCACAGACTTGGAGAATGTTGGAGGTGGTGTCAGGGAGGGAGAATGAGGAGACATGTTGTAAGGAAGGACGGAAGGTGGGAGGCAGAAGAAGAAGAAGAACAAGAACAAGAAGAAAAAGAATTCAGTTAAAGTGGTGTTGTTCTTGTGAAAAGAAGTAGAAGAGAAATTATATCAATTTGCGAGGGTGGTACAATAAAATAAATAGCAGTTTGTGAGGGTCCTGCAGTCAACAAGAATATGAGGGTGCTGCAAGGAAAGTTTGTTTGTGGTGGGAACGATTTTACTTTCCGAATTGGCAGTTTGCTTTAACCCAAGGTAGCGATTTTTAGAAACAATGTCCATACTGTCAGTCACATAAATATTTTAACCCCGTTTTTTTTTTTTAACAGACGGAGCTGTAACAGTTGTCCTGTGTGTATCCCTTGCAAGATATGAATGGCTTTGCCAACGTGTTCTCGTCGATGGCAGAAAGTAAATAATAATAATGAGGCTATTTAACTGCTCATTGCTCCAAATATTTCTGAGCGCCCACAGTTAGTTTTTCCCACCACAAGCAGAAACCCACTAATCGCCGCAGTTTTAGCATCCCTCCCCAGGAACCTTGACCTTACAGTCCACGCATACTTGCATGAAAAATAACCCGCAGTCATCTGCAATCTCCCATCAGGCTGCCCTGCGGTTGTTGTTGTCGTTGCTAGCCAGCGGGTGTGAGCACGTGACCTTAACCCTCTCTCTTGTAAGGACCTTGCCTCATGGTTGTATCGCAGTTATCAGGCGCAGACTACACTGAATTCTTTTTTCCGAGAAAAGTACCACAGCAGAGTTTTACCATTTTTTATGAGAACAGCGGGATTAGCAAAATAAAAATAAATTGAAAGTGATGATGATGATGATGATGATGATGAGGAGGAGGAGGAGGAGGAGGAGGAGGAGGAGGAATAATTCACACGACAGAAGTGCAAGTAGCAAACTGACAAAGACCACTGATCCCAAATGTGTCGAGAAGAAGCAGAAGTATCCGCAGATAAGAAAAATCGAAGATTTGAAATGTCTGTAGTTTTTTTTTAATTGAATATTACGAAATCAGTGAACCAGGAGAAGTTAACTTTGCACTAAACTGGAAATACTCCTACAAGTCAAAAACACTTCACGAGATGGCAAAAACGAAGAAGAGGCTGCAGGTACCGTTAGCGGACGATGATGTTTGTAGAGGGAAATGACATGGAGTATGCCAGAAATACAACGCAGACCAGAGGTAAACAGCGCCACAAAAATCACAGATCAATAGGAGACACCAATGGCGGACGAGACAAAAATGACAGAGTGCAGTCCCCTGGAGCCGGTGAAGCGAAGGGACATCACTCTACGTGCATGTAACTTTTTTTTCTTTTTTATCTTTTTTTTTTTGCTATTCCTACTTGCTGTGTGATGTCAAGTAAACAGGTCGAAATCAGCATGATTTTGAAAATAGAAACTACAGGACGTGTTGAGAAAACAGAATGAGGAAGGTGGATTCAGGTCCAGGTGGGTGAGGAAAGAATGAGTGTCCTTGGAAGTGTTATCTTTCGTTTATTTTATACTAATTTCATATTTATATTTTAGTGTGTACTTGTACCAATGTCAAAACTATTCCATTTTGTATTTATTTGATACTTTTGTCATACTTACGAATGATTCGTAAAAAATTCATTGCGTCCATCACAATCATTGAATTTGTAAAGCTCTTTCCCCGTGTTGGCCGACACGAAAGACTTCAAAGGAACCGACAGCCAACCAGACATTAAACATAAGCGTATACAAACAGCTGACAATCAGTAAAAAAAATAAAATACTAAAGAAGTGGATCCGGCAGTTCTCTTGATTATACAAGACATTTATTAAAATGTAGAAAAAAGGGAAGAGAATTTCAAACAGTGGGACCTGAAAAAGAAAAGAAGAATCTGCCGAATTTTTCCGTCTGATACATGGCACAGACAGAAGGGCGACACCAACAGACAGAGGAGACCGACTCGAGGGGTATGGTGTCCGTAGGTCAGACAGGTTTGCTGGGGTGAGGCCGTCGGTCACGTGATCAGTGTGAGCTGGGACCGGCAGCTGTTGAAGATCTCAGAGGAGGGACCAGCATGGGAGGCAGGCCATACGAAGGTGTTATTCTGAGCCCCTTGAAGTTTATGCCCGGGGCAGTCAAGGAGATTGACGAAGAGAGAGTTGCAGTAATCCAGCAGGGACAACAAAAAAAGGAATGGGAGTTTTTATGGCAGAAACTGAGAGAAGGGGTCGGATAGGACTGATTATACAAAACTCGAGAAAGACTTACGAACTGCATTGATGTGAGATTCAAGAAATAGTGATCCTTTTAAGGTAACACCCAGATTCCGGACAGGCTGGGATAAAAGAGTTCTAACCCTAGAGAAAGTAAAGATCATAAAGAAAGGCGCACATTGTGGCTGATTTACAGAAGGACCTTGGTTTTGTCGTCGGTCTTTATTTATTGATGGACCTTCGGGTCTTCAAAGAGTGTGTTGGTGCAACCTTGCTGGAGCTGAGAAGCAAAGCCATACGAGAGGATGTGTATAACCACCGTACATATGATACTGCCGGTCCAAGAGGCGGACGGTGGAATTAAGTGGTAAGATGTACAGAGGGAAGAAAAAGAAACTCAAAAACAGACCTTTGAGGCTCTCCGTACTTCAAAGAAGCAGGCAAAGTTGAGGGGCCTATAACTACCACAGACTTGGAGTAATCGCTCCAGTAAGACCGGAACCACTTCAAAACAGAGCTAGAGAGACCTGAAGTAAAATGATGGACGGGAGAAGGATGTCAAGGTCGAGAGCCGACAGATCCACCATTGTCAGTAAGAATATGGGATCTCATTCCCAGGCAGACAAGTTATTCACCGCTCGCAGCAACCGCCATCTCAGTCGAATGATTCATAAGATAGTCGGACTGAAAAATGTTCCAGTAGATTATGGCTCAATAGCTTTATACTTATTATTTTCTTTTTCATTTTGCGCTTGTTTGCACTTGTTTCCTACTATTTCATTTTTGAAAACCAAGACAGAAGAAAAGCATTTTTGTTATAGGTCAAGGCTGAGCGTGGGGAATATGGGAACAACTGCAGTACAATGACCTTTTCTAGAAGTCTGAAGAAAGAGGATCCAATGCAAAAGAGTCCAGACGAAAGGAGCGCTGAGGACGGACACTGGTGCAAATTGTCATCTACTTAATTCACCACCTTGATGTTTGCTGAATGTTTAGCCTCATCGATCTCCAGATGGAGACTCTAGGAGGTTCTCTCGTCTGAGTGTCGGCCGCCAAGAAATACACCCCTTGGTATAATTTGAAATCCAGTAATGGAATTTTTCATAAAAGTAACTTTAGTTTCAATGGACGTCAGCAGTTAAAAAGATCGGAAATTTATATCGTTGCACCCTAAAGATTGAAAGGTATACTGAAATTCGAAACAAGACTTCCAAAAAGAAAACTTTTTGCAGTGGATTTAGAGACAGCCTAAAGAGTACAGAATCTTTTTATTCGGCCAGTATGGCTGGAAGCGAGTGTAGGCAGGCAATTACTGGGCCAGAGTGGGTCAGCATGGTAGTAATACCTTCCACATCATTGAGTCCTGAATAAATGCCACCCTCGGTCCAATTTACACTTTACACTTTCAGTCCAGTCTCAATATCTGGCACCAATATTGGCCTGTGACGAGCGACCATGTAAGACCAATATCGCAGTAGGAAGTCGAACCTGTCGTTGTCGTCATGGCAACCATCTAATATTCGTGCGGTTGAAGTTTCTAACGGGTTTTTTTCGGTCTGCGGAAGACCTTTGACACTTTTATGCCAGGGAAAGTGGAGGAAAATGTAGGTGAGAAAGTTCAGGACAAAGAATGAGAGAAAACGTGTGGGTGTTGGGGGTTGCTGAGGGTTTTGTAATTCTATATTTGTCTGAACTATCAAGCCTGTGAGGAAATGGAGGCGGAGAGTGAGTGATCATAGAAGGGAGTGAGAAAAATTTTAAATGGCTATTCTGAATAAATGACGATATAAATTATAGTTGAAAGGTCTTGATTAACTGTGGTATGTATACAATATCTAGGTAGAATAACTTTATCTTTGACATAATGGTTATATAACCCTGGATTTACTGAATGCTGATAATTCGACCAAAGTCTGCTTCAGATATGGCTGAGAGTTTGAGATGTTTCAGCAAACTGTAGACCTCCCTAAGGTCAATAGGACAACATGCAATATCAGTCATTAGAAGGGTTTCTTCTCTCCTTCCTGCATCAAGACAAGCTAAGCAGGATTCGAAACAAGGAGATGCGATGATGTCCAAAAAAATGATTTGTAGCTTCCTGACTGCTTCTAAGCTTTACTGACAAGAGCGAAAAAAAATTAACAAGATCGAGGTCAGAGAAAGCCTGAAAATTTCATCTTTGTCCTTCAACGAAGATATCAAACAAAAAACAAAACAAACCACCTGCCAATGTGTTTCCATGAAAAGACCCAGCTCATTAAAAAAAATCTCTTTTCCTTATGTTCTTTCTCTTAAGCCATTGTGAAAGTAATTTTTGTGTCATTCCTGAGATTACTTCTTTGCCTTCAATGAATAAATTCAGTTGTCTATCAAATATTTTTTGTCTTTACAATGGATATATTCTAACGAAAGTCATCGACCTTTAAACTCACCAAAATCAAAAATCTTTGACCGCAACTCGGAGTTCACATTGTAATAGTCATTTACACTGTTTGAAAACTGTGATGATGTTACATCTGTCATCAACACTCTTTTCAGGTGTACAGCATCCTGACGGATCAGGTGAGGTGAGCTTTGTCCAAGAAAAGTTTAAAACACTTTGATCAGAAAGTTCATCTCCTTCAGAATACTCTAGACCGAAAGGTTCAGAAAAGTCGGAAGAATAAATAAATTTCGGATGTCTCAACAGTTTGTGGACTTGATGTTCAATGAGTGAAAGTTTGAACTCAACGGGATAATCCGATATAATCATATCAATAATTAATATATGATACATAGGTCTTGGAAAATAAATAATAATGTTGGTGAAATAATAATAGTAAGAAAAAAATACAGAAAGCACTTATAGGATGTTGTCCTCACGAGTGAGTGGAATGTTCGTGAACAAAAGAGCAGCATAAGAAATAAAAGCAGTTTCACAACATTGCAGTAACAACAAATGAGAAGATGGACAAGACGGTTACACATTTAGTGTTGTTGTTGCTGCTGCTCTTAAAAGAGACATTAAAATCATTTTCTCTTGCATCCACTCACCAAATATGAGGGTGAGGACATCGGAGACCGCCAGGCTGAACAGGTAGTAGTTGGTGACGGTGTGCATGTAGGAGTTGCGCGCGATGACGATGCACGTGCTAATATTCCCGGTGACCCCAGTGAGGAACAGGAGGCAGTAGGTAAAGGTCAAGGCCCCCACAGAGTACAAGTCCTTCCGCCGGGCCCCCAGGATCAACGTCAGGAGCTGCTCCACGTCCACGGTGGTGATGTTCTCCAGGGTGTTGGCGTCGATGGAGGTGTTGAGGTCGAGTCCCAGTTCCCCGTGAGAGCTGATGTTGATGGCCATCCGGAGGACGGCGCTCACCGAGTCCTCCATCCTCAAGAGCGCGAGAGCAACCAAGTGCGTCCGATCACACACCGGGATGAAAAGGAAACGTGAAGGACGAGGGGCCTGAGGGATTATTTATTCGATTATAATGTCCTCGAATTGGTGGTGGGACGGAAAACATCTGCTTGCCCATATTTCACATCTTTCTCGATCAGAACTGCCCCTCAGGATGGAGGCGGCTAGTCGGTAAAGATCAAAAGATGCAGACTTGCTCCTTTGCTTCAGGGTTGAGTAGTTTGTGTGTGTGTGTGTGTCGGATGTTTCTTGTCCGAGTGTGTGGCCGTCGCGATGCACGCAGGACTAGAGACATGCGCAGTTGATGCAAGAAGTCAGCCTCCAGGAAGCAACACCAAGCTCCCCATCTGACATCCTGTCTTTAGCGATGATGCCAATACGGTGACACCGTCAAAGGTTCTTCTATCATCCAAACCAGAAAAACACTTTTGCAAACAAACTCACATGTTACAGGTGGCATCCATGATAGAACTCTGCTAACAACACACGAGAACACGACTCCTGTAGAAGATGTCTTTGCCCTGATAATATGCCATAGTGGGATCCTGAGCTGCCAGTCTGTGTGTCATCGCCTTCACGATAAGCACTGTTGCCACCGTCACTGAAGTTTTGGTATTTGAAGAAAGGATGTATGTCTGTCGACAACAGCAACTGTTCTGTTTGCTGCTTACAAAAAGTCCAGGTCAAACACCAACGTCTCCAAAAAGAAATCGTATGTATTGCTATATCCACTTGTAGTCTGATGTTTTACACCGCTACTATCGTTAGCAATAACATTTACTGCTGGACACACAACATCCGGGTTACCCAACCGCAGGCATATTTAAAGAAAGAAAAGTAGAGAGACGACTGAGATGTTACAGCTACAATATCGCGATATTTTGTAGACTCAATGTAAACCTGTGATTAAACTCTTGATTCCATGTGACATGTCCGTACACACATCACAAAGATCCCTTTTGAACTTTTCAACGAGCGCTTGTCTTCTAGGTTTGGCTTTTCTAGTCTGTCAGTACAAGATTTTTTTTTATCTTAAGCTCTTTAAGTCTGTCAGCGCAACCTGAGTGTTTGTCGGTCACAGTGTCCACAGAGGTGACAGCGATGCCAAAGTCCATCAAGCGATTGTGGAGTGGCTAGCAAAGCCTACAGAAGTCTCACCGGCTCGGATGTTCTCGGGGTGGGACCCTCCTTCCGTCGCTTCCAAAGGTACGAGCGCGCACCCGGCGCGCGTGTGAGGCAGCTGACGCAGGCGGCTACGGTCTTGGCTGCATGTCACGTGCTGCTCCCCCTTTCCCCGTTCCCCTCATCCCCTCTGCTTCGTAAGACCAGCGTGCATTGCGAACAAGTGTCGACAGCCTGCACGCACGTGTGTTACTGTCGGGCTCCTGGGGAGGTAGAGGAGGGAAGTGGGAAGGGTGTCCGGAGGATCGGGGGATGTGTGGGAGGGGATAGGATGAGATGTAAAGGTAAGTAATCTCCCCTGCCTCTGCAGTTCGACCGACCACTTCATCAGTGCAACCGCCCTCACCTTTCTGTTCTCACCTGTTCAACGATGAAAAGCGACGAGCCGCACACACACAGACATCGACCGGAATCTACACCTACCAAACCTTCAATAAATAAAAACCTTTGATGAGCATCCTTCTGTGTGAGGCTACTGTGAACTGGGAATTGATTGAGGACGATGGCACTTGTAAAAATTAACACTTTGGTTTCTTTTCTTCACTCATCCAAAACTAGTTTCTTGTCATTTAATGCCTGGTTTCATCTGATTAAAAGAACATCGTCAGATCAGAAGAAAAGAAGTTGAAGAAATAGCCAGTAATAACCGTTTCTACAAGCTTGAAGCTTGAGGACAAAAATAGAAAGAAAAATGTACAGGTGACTGCTTTAGTTGGAGCTTTACTATAGTCTAGTAGTGGGTAATGTAAACGGTTTTCAATGCAGACGTTACAGGTTCGTATCTTTTATTCTTCTATGTATTTTTTTGTACAAATTTTAGATTTTGCTGTTTTATTTGTTGTGTGTGTGTAAGCCTGTTCGCTCGGCAAGTTTGCATAACAGACTGTAAGAGCTTAGTTTAGGGTTAGTTTGGCTTTAGGGTTTAGGTCTAGGATTTGGAGGTAGGTTATACTTTTTATACTTCTTGAAAGATTCAGCAAAGAAAACACTCAATGGATGTCAATGTTAATTAAGGTGGCAATTATACTGAACTGTTGGCGAGTTTGTATATCAGGTCCGTGGAAAGGTAAGCGGGTCAGGGGTCGACGAGATAACGATGGTGGATGTCTTCAATTAGACGATGACTGCTCCACAACACAGGACTATCAACAATAAGGAAGGAAAGAGGAAAAAAACCGAAGGACAATTCCTCCGAGGAAAAATTCGTCAAGGGCCTCCATTTCTGCTCTCTACAATGGCTTTTATCGTTCATTATCCAGATGCTGCTGCTAATTTGTTTGATAACAGAAGGCAAAGAGCATACGCTGTTGGCAAGAGAAATAAAAAAACACAAACGCTTTCATGATTATTCAGGAGGCTTCCGACATCACTGGGCTTTTAGCAGCCTTTGTTCTCCTCGTTACCCTGGATTTTCCATTTTTTGTGTTGAATTGTAAATATTTATTATTTATTCGCAAAAAAATTTTTATTTAGTCTTTTTAACTTTCTTTCTCTCCCCCTCTCTCACACACACACTCACACGCACTCACGTATGCAGACGCACACAAGCACTGAGACACATACAAGCGCTCAAACCCCATTGACAGCAAGGGCAAAGAGCCTCTTCATCAATTTATAATCGTCGTGTTTCCATTTCTTTTTGTTCTACACACTGTCAGAAAGCCTGCTCCTACGTATAGAAGTGTCTGGTTCGCCATTTACCCATGACAAAATGCATATTTTCTTTGTGCAAACGTGTAGTCGGATAAATCAAATCGTCTTCCTGCGTTCACTGAGAGAAAACAAACGTTCGCCATCAATATTGTTAGTAAGATTTTAATCACTCTATGCTCACTTCTGTTTGTACGTGTGTGCACACGTTAACACATTTATTCAGTCAGCATGCAAAACTCTCAGCTCCTAGCCTTCAATCAGCAATTTTACAGGCATTTAAATTAATTTTACTTTCGTGAGAGGCTTGGTCATCATTAATATTTTTTTTGTTATTTTATCTCTTTTTGATTGATGCTTGGTCCAACCTTTACATTCCGGAATACTTTTTTAAATCAATGATGTCCCCAATACACCACGTGACCTACACACCCTGCCCAAATCGTTACAGAAATGGTGAAGTCCTGACTGTCTTCGCGTTAACAGCACCGAACTACTTTCACATTCACTTTGCTGTGGTGAAAAGAAGCTGAAAACAGCTGATGACAGGAGAGAAGCCACAACAATCTTGCCTCGTTACGACATCAAGATTGTACCAACAGCCACCAGTCGGCAAAGCAGGCCACACCATCACATTGAACTCGTGGACGGGAGGAGAACATTGACAGGGTAACGATGCGAGAATACCGTCTGAAAAGATTAACTTCTCCTTCCCTCCTTTTCGGGAAGAAACAGCACGACCCAAATGAGTGCTTTTCTCAGCTTTCCCCTGGAAAAAATTGTCGCCCTTACCAATCAGTAGTTGTTAGTTTAGCTTGTATATGTCCATAGGATTTCGCCACCGAAATCATCTTCCTTTTATTCCATCCAGAAGAGCTCGTTGTGGTGAGTGAGGGATGGAGTGAGTGAGGAAGCTGGTGATTATGATTTGATGGAATGAGTGTCGCGGGCAAATTAATAGAAACCGGGAACGGGGCGATTGTGTGGCCTGTTACACATCAAAATACATACTGACTTTTAACACTCTGTTGCTCTATGAACAGACCTCTAAATAAAATGGGAATTTAGCAGACGTAAACGGTGTACATTGTTTATGAACACAGTTTGCCTTTTGCCCTTCCCCACCCCAGAGAGAGAAATGACAAATCTTTATTTACGAGAGGTGTGGGAGAGGAAGAGATGGGAGATTGTTATAAACGTATATAAATCTGTCAGGAAAGGTAGATATGAAGCAAATATAGGTTTTTGCCCCCTGGTGCAAACAAGAAAACGGCGAGAGCAAACCTCTTGTCTCCACAGTTATCAAGCTACCCTCAGATCCCCGGATGCTGCTTCCCGCCCCTCGGCGAGCATCTCTGCCACCCCAACGGCGCCAGCATGTAAACTAGCCACTGCCAGGTCTGGACACTGCACACCATAAATTCATGAAGTTGAATAAAGAAGAACCCAAGGTCTGTAAATACAAGTCAAAGAGTGCAGATCATTGCCCTCAGTTGTGACCTCGTTATTTAGCAAGCGGCCATGGCAACGACACCTTGCTTCTATCACCGGGAAAATACTCAGACTAATTAATCTCTCTATTCGTCCTTTAGAAACACCGCAGCGCATGCCACAACTCTAAATCGTGCATTAGGAATTGTTTTCGTAAATTTATTATTATTAGATTATAGAATAGAATGTTATAATAGCTTGTGTACATCTTAAGTTGACAATAAGACAAGTGTTTTGTAAACAGTTTGAAAAAAAAATTCTCAACATTTTGTAATTGATATAATGGAGGACGGTTAGCTGTTTTCCTGCTTTGTTCAATAGTTGTTTTTGCTGTTGTGTTGCTGTTGTTGAAGTGCAGAATAATCGCCTGTTTCTAGAAACACCCTCATATGTTACTGTTTTAACAAACATCCTATCCGCACAATGTTCTCCTCCTATCCATTAGTAGCTCTCGGCAAAAGGTTTGCTCGCTCAGCGCCATGTGGTAACTTGACAGCAAAATCTCCCGACATTTAAGTCCTGGATTAAAAATTTACCACGTATCTACGGCTAGACACCCCAAAACTAATTTAAAAGGCCTTGTGTACAAGCTTTAAGAGAACACTTAACGCAGACGGCAGTAGGTGGCCACAGAGAGAACCCAACCAGAAGGTGGCGCCAGGGTAGCGGCTATCCCCCTCCCCTACATCCCCTCCTCCCCATCAGAGGTGCGAGTGTCGTCTGGAGCACAAGGACTCGTCAGACGGTTATACAGAGAGAAAACATCCGAAGTCATTTTACACCTGGTAGGAGGGTGAGACAAATAAAGTCCAATGGCAACATCAAATCAGCATCTAGAAGTTTCTTTAGTACCGTGCGCAAATTGCAAGACGGGGAATGAGGGATTGTATGAGCTTACAGCATTCTTTCCTCCTGAGTGTCTTCTACAAACCACACAGTTTCAGTCTCACTGACGTGGATAAAGAGCTTTGTGAAAGAAAAAGAAATTCTGAGTCGCTGTCACAGTTGCCTGCTTTTAACGAAGTAATAGTTTCGGGTGGCGGGTAGAGGAAACAGAGCAAAACGATGAAAACGAAGCCTGATTAATGGATGAAAGAGTCTATCACTGTCTTTCTGTGTCTGGCTCTTCCACCTGTTACTGTGGCTGACCAGAATATTTATTGTCTGTTACTATCAACACATTACTTCCCGAGTGAGGGCAAGTAAACAGGAGAAGTGGAGCGGATTGAGAGAAAAAAAAACCTTTTGTCATTCATCGGCATTGTAGATGTACAGCGACACGCATCAACAATATATTATTGAAATGCTCAACAATAAGCGTCATTTAATAATTAAAACTAGTTTAAAATAGAAATAATTAGCTGGCTGATTTATTTCTTTGTTGGTGCACGATATATTTTATTTATTTGAATGTACTTACATCACAAATCGGACAGACTCCTCTTAATGCAAAGAAATTGATGTTTGCTTTCTGTGTGTGGAGGAGGAAAGGTTGATGAGTGTGGCGATGTGCGAGGGCTGGTCATAACCACTATTAAAATCTTTATTTCTTATTTGATGATTTATGTATTTTTGATGACGGGGCAATCACGAAATTTACAGACAATAGACAGAACACACCGCTGCACATTTCTTTATCTGTGCAAGGGTTTGTTTCTGTAATACAAATATTTATTGTCAGACAGCTTCGTGAATATTTAAAAACGGATTGTAAAAGATCTGATTTTTTTACAATTTTTTTTCTTTCCTCCGTCTTTTATTTCGGAATCAATGTTGATGCTGAAACACGCTTCTTTTTCTCCAAGTCTGGAAAATATGCTCGAGTTTACCCTATAAGCGATCGTTTTACCTGCGGGGTTTACATTTGTATGTTTTTACTGACTTTTATAAGATAAAATATTGAGATCAAGCTAATACAGGTTGTCTAAAAATCTTGATACAAAATGTTGACCGTGTACTGTTCAGTTTGACAGTCAGCAAGAAGTTCTCTCTTCTCTCGCTTGCAACCACAATTTTTGTCATTTGAGTTTCGGGGTATTTACCATCAGGAAAGAAAAAAATATTTACTTTTCTCCTGCCTTTTCTAATTGCAACAGTTTATAACACAACCATGATTTTCTTCACCATCTCTTTACGTTCGCATTTCTCAGTAAAGGCAAGTAAGTGACTAACAAATTGATCCCCACTTTGTTTTACCAGATGTTAGACTGCTCTTGTACTGAATAATCCACGAAATACAATCTTTGTTTTCCACCCCACCACCTGTAGGCCAGACTAGGACTAGTCGGTGGCTAGTGGGGTGTGGTCTTCATCTCTGCTTGCACTGACTAATTGATGACGGATTGATGGACGGACGTGGATCTGACGACTGCCGGCCGTCCGCCCAGACCATCTCTAAGCTTCTTGTTGTAGGCTTTCAGGTCTCGGGGGACAGTTTTATGTTCGGAACAGCAATAAAATTCTTCATGTCAACAATAGACCTACAATAAATTTGTGACTTAGTTACTCTTTATTTCTTTTTTGGTCCTCGGCCTCCACGTTTCACAACGTAGAGCCAATAAACTGCAAACACAACAGACCATAAAGCCTGACCTTCTGTTCCTCACGTGAGGCTATAGTGCTTACTACCCATAATCCTCTGCACGGATGACGTCACCTTGCAAGACAATGGAGTGGCCTCGCTACATGTCAGAATAACGGTTGCTGCAAAGCTCCATTGCAAGCAAAACCTTGAAAACATTGCAATGGGAGAACAGCCCTCAAAAGTCCACACCACGTCCTGCTACCCTTCTGTCACCACCCCACCACCCAGACACACCCCTTACGTGTTCTCTTATCAGTCTAATCGTGGCTTAATTTCTCAATAATTGTTGCTGCGCAGATATAAATTACAACTACTTAACACTTATCGGAATTGTTGCTTACAGATATTCCAGTAAACACAATCCTCCGTTCATTAACAGTAATCAAAGCTCGATACACTTCACTCTCCTTCCACCATGTCCACGCATAATTAGTCAGCCAATTGCTCCCCACACAAATAATTCAGTACGAAACTGGGATTTAGAATATTCTTAACGGAAATATTTCTTGTGGTCACTTCGTAATAGCTAGTCTTTGACATGTAGCTCTTAAATTAACATTACTACCGACAGCAAAGAGTTCTTCCACAAATATATATTGGCACACTGACTCGCCATTGGGTCTTGAACTCACTAAAATATTTTGAAGAAAAGGTCTCTGCATATAGCATCCAGGTTAAACTTCAGAAAATATCCTTCACTCAGAATAAAACGTCCACCCTTCAGTCCCTTCTCAGATATTTATATTTTTTTTTACATACATTTGTGCTCATACACTCAGACACACCGACATCACTCACTGCCACTACCATTGCTAGTACAGATGGACCACTCACAAGCATTTTAAGGAGCCCTAAGGAACAACATAAAATGTCCAGTTTCTGTTACACATATTATATTTGTTCAAAATGAAAATAAGTTGGGGGAAACGGATTGGTCCGTGATATTTTCACATTACTTAATGATAATTATAGTTGATTGGGAAAAACAACACTAGTGGTGTAGAGGAAGACCTTGATGAATATCTCATCACCGGTTGCACTTGAGCAGCAGAGTGCGAAATTAGAAACCATTAAAAGAAATTAGACGTGATTTAAATGATTTAAAAAATTTTCAGCCTGCAATCGATATTTTTATCACATTTTTGCGACAAATTTCGGAAAAACTTGACTGTTCATGCAGCTGCCAGCAATCACAAGTAATTACAATCGCGAGTTCTCTTCCACCCATCCCTCTTCTGTCTTCAGACTTCTTTATTCAGTAAAAGCTCACGCTCACCACCGACGGGAGGTAAACAATTGTCATGTTCAACATATACATTTTGTTATCTCACAAAGAGAAGTAACTAAACTGAAGTACACAGCTGAGATAAATAATTTGGACATCATACACAGGTCTGACATGTTTCTACCAAGCTATGAGCTTTGTTTTGAGCATCAAAGCTAACTATTATTGCTCGCTAATGTTCATAAGCAGCTACATCCCCCATCTATCTGTAATAACCTACACAAAATCAAAAAGTATGTTCAAAGTCCTTGTCACAATTAACAAACGGATCATTTTATATTTAAAATAATGTCAGTCGCAGACTTGCCAGCTGGTGGTATGACGACCATCTGCTATATACACTGTTGTAAATTATTTTGAGAAGCATTGTTAACTTCTTCTCTCAGTCTTTGTATAGGGTAGGTAGTGCAGCAGGTTCATGCTGACAGAGGTCAACACTAATACCACGTGACGCACGCGCCTGAGGGAACTGATGTCTGGATCCGGCTGTTGTCATCAGGACTTTTGGGTGTGGCCAACGGTTTACGGTCTTGTTGAGAAAAATAACTTGTCTGACTTCTAGCAAAAATAACTTATTGCAATGTGCTCACCAGATTTGACTCCTGCTAACTTTTAAACTTTTAAACTTGAGTCCATACATTGCGACATCTTCAGTCTGAATGGCGGCAGTTGCCTCTTCTTTGCGTCACGCTGCTCTCTCTGTCATGGCTGCGTGCGACACTTTTGTTCCGGTCTTTTCTCTCCTGTTTATGTTTCAGTCTCCCGTAGCGATTGTAGTCTATTCCTTACCTTCCACGACAATAACATTCGTCAAGAACATTTATCATTTAGCTCTCGCGTGTTTGTGATTTCCTGTTGCGACTGATCAGAGAACGTTCCAGAAATACATCCTATTTGAGGTCTTAGACGAAGCCATCCGTCTGGCTTCTTTGGCCATCAGACGCTGGGAGGCCGGCTAAATGGATGATTGGTTTTTTTCATGGTTGGAAAGTTAAGATTTATTGATGGAGAAAATAAGTCAGTTCTGAGCTGTTAGTAATATATCTACACACAGATGAGAAAATTGGGGAAGAGGGGGCATGGCTGCAGAAACAGGAGCCGAGGCATCTGTAGTTTTAGTTTTCGCTGGTGACGTACATCGACCGTTAAGTGGTTTGTTTTTGACTATGGAAGCACTGAGTCATCAACGAACCAGTTGTTGTTTGTGCAGCTTCCCGACGTCCACGTACCACGTGACCTGTCATAAGCACTTGGCACAGGTCTGGTCTGTGTTTCACGTGGCCATGCCAGAGTACAAGACATGCAGGACACTGTCATTATGTCATTGGCTACACGGCTGCCATCGACTGTGCCATCTAAAAGGTTATCCAGAAGTGGCTAAGATCTTCTAAATTCTTTTTTCAGTTTGGGTTGTTTTTAAATTCTTTTAATGAAGTTTCTTTAATAATAGGAAGGTATCTATATCTACCAAGCAATAAAGAAGTTTTTAATGGTAACTCTGTGGCAGTTTAGGAAGTATTAGTTCATTGTAGGTCCTAAGCTGTAAATAATAAAAAATATAAGTTTTCAAAGAAACCCAATAACGAGAAAAATCGAACATGGTGGAAAGATAATAAGAGAACATCATCAACATCATAATCAGAGGTAACATTACCACTCTGCAAACAAAACCCTCTTCATCACCCTCTTTATTATCGTTGTCAGCACCATCCAATGATCATTTTCTAAATGATCTCTCGGAATACCACTGATTAATAGAGACATGATACTGAAAGTACAGAAAGTGGCTTAAAAAATAGACAGAAAGACAGATGTTTACACAAAGAAACTTTGATGACAAATGCGAGAATGGTTGTCCTCAGATTTTCAACCTAAGTCTGTTTTGCCGCACGCTCGTCTGCACCGACTCCAATAAATAAAACCTTGTTTCTTGTTTTTGTGTTGTTTTTTCTCTTTTCTTTCTTATTTTGTCTATCGTCTATTTTTTTTCTTTCTCGCATTTCTCTTATTATCCTGCTTCGTTCCATCACTCTTTCCTCCTTATTTTTGCCCTTTCTATATACTTTATTCTCCTCTCAGCTTACAAAATTCTTTAATCTTTTCTCTTGCTTCCCCTTTCTTGTCTTTAAATCCAAAAAACAAAAACAAACGGAGCCATCTGCTGTTTGTGATGTCCACGCACTAAGTGACCTTTCTGAAGCTCGCCAGCTTTCCATGACAGAACTGGTTTGCTTGCCTCCCTGTCTGTACCTAAAATATAAATTCGTGGAAAGTTATTGCCTGTCATGTATGTAAATTGAGAGCTCTACTTCTTTAACATAAAAAAATAATCAAGAAAGGGAAATCTCCAGAATTTACGGCAAATATCCGGAACAAAAAAATAAAAACAATCTCTTCACTTCCCCTTTAGACTGCGGATACAATGAATGTGAACGTTGCCTCGGAAATCTCATCCATGATTCATCGCCCAAAGAGTCTCAGGGGAGAAAGGTGGAGGAGGGGCAAAAGAAAATTATCTGTGATTATTTGTGCGCAACTCGAGATGCCGGGGAAATGTTCCCAGGACCAAGATGCACGGTGCTTGTCTTTGGAGAGTCGTCTATGGAGTGATGTGCTCTAGCAAGATGCCAGAAGAAAGTCCAAGGAGGCGGACTCAAATTTAAAAACATTAAAATTAGGATTTTTGTGAGCGTCCTTATCAATGAGAAACCCAGCAGATTGTAGGAAGTTGGGGATCTTTTTTTTTTTTTTTGAACCATCTTCTTCTCCTTTTGTGACTTCAGCTCGGAAAGTAATAGACATTCGAAAATCATTTTAATTTTCAAGCTATCCACTCGTGGCTTTTAAGTTTGATTAGCGATATAAATATATTAAGCGTATGTATTTTTATATAAGCTATCTTCATCTATCACTAACCGGAACAAAATGCATCCCCCTAGTAATTTGTCCCAGAAACTTTTTCAGCTTAAATTTGATTGACCACTTTCGATCTTTTAGTCACGTTAGCTTAACTACCAGAACGAGGTTAGTGTATACCAAGCTTCCGGTTTAGTCACATTCTTTGTTTAGGCTCGCAGAGACTAACAGCGGAGAACTTCGCAAGAGGCTAATCGTTGGTCTCGGCAGACAGACAGCAGTCCACCTATACACGTCTATGGTGTCACCAACAGCATCTGAGATCTAAGAAAAAAACCCATAAAAATAAGCAAGAAAAAATAAATATTAAAATAAACAAGCTCTACCAAGTAAGCAACCATAGACTAGAAAGCAAGTATAGACAACAGGAATATTTTTACCAGAAGTGGTGAGGATCAGACAACGGGTTTGTATTATTTGTCTCGTTTTCAATCTTCGTCCACCAGAAACATCGTTTTGCTCCTTTATTTATAAAATTTCAATGCTGTGCTATACAAATGCACTCGAGCAAAGAGATACAGATGTACACTTCAATATATGCAATAGGTACATTTAAACAATGAACATATAATCCAAGCTCTGGAAACCTTCGAAACGGAAACTTCTTTATGTACAATCCTGACGCCTGTGTTGTTGGTAAGCGTGTATCTTGATAATAGAAGGCGGTTATTCTTCCAGATGTGAAGAAACAGTATCCGTCTCAACTTGTATCGGAGACCAGTATATTTTTGTGACCAACTACTGACCTGTCTGCAACTTTCAGTTTTATGATACAGCCTGCCTCGAGGCTGGTTTTTAAAACCTTTTATCGTCAGTATCCTGATATCGCCTATATTCTTGACATCAAAGTATCGCTATCACCAGACCTCGCTTCTGAAACACGCATGCGCAAGCAAGAAAGGGTAAAGGTCAATGACACCCACCTTCTGCTTATCCTGCAGCTAGTTCAGTGTTTATCAGCCTCTGATGCCAGGTCTGTGGTTACGCAAGTTCTTCTCAAGAGTTTTCTCCACTTTATGTCATTAGTCTGCACACTGATGCAGTTCTCATTGACCTTACCAAAAAAATTGTAGACAAACTCCATCTTCGTCCCCACCCCCTGAGCTACTCACACACAATCGGCTGCTGTTTGTTTTAGCCACAGGAAGTTTTAATTACATTCGCCGTTTCTTCATTAAGAGCTACTTCCCCAGCTCCAGGATTCTTTGCTTCATTATTGTTGGCAGAAGTTCTTAACTCCTTTGAATCGTGTTTTTCTAAACTTCCCTTTGTCTCTTTTTATAATTTATTTTCTCAAGCCCTCGTCCTTTTCTTTCCTTCCTTTCTTTCATAAACTTTTCGTAAGAGATGAGTCATCTTCCTGCCTGTCTGACTGCCTGCATGCCTGCCTGTCTGTCTGTCTGTCTGTCTATGCCCCATTCATATATATATATGGATGGGTGGATTGAAGTGGAATGGATGCCCAAACTACTACCGTGTTCTTCACCTTCACCTTCCATTCCACCTACTTTCCGCCCTCGTCCCTGCCACTCAATCAGGAGACGTCAACCACAGAAGAACCTTCAAAGTCACGTCTCCGATCCCGTTGACCTCTCGTCTCGGGAGATTTCATTATGAGTCCAACAGCGGGAGCAGCAATGACAATGTAAGAATAAATAGAAGTATTCAGTACCCAAACCATTAACTTTTTCCACATTTTGCAAGTCTGAAATATGGCAATACGATAGTCCCCTCGGCCATACTTTAGAAACTTTGTAACTGCCGCCTACAGACACAAGAGCTGTTGTTCCATGGCAAGAACAAATCGTGAAATTGATATCCTCGCGATGTGATTGATGCATTTTACATTCGTCTGGATAAGTTTTCTGTGTATCACTTTCGTGAGGACAAGAAAATGGTGGCCAGAGAAGTATTTTGTCAGCACGTGAAACGATTAATGTCTCCGATCGTTGACCGACTTCGTATGGGAACACTGTGTCACTTGTTTCACTGGCTGTCCTCTTGCTTGGGACTTGATCCCAGTTACCAGCCCTTAGACAACTAAGTCAGTATGTTAAGGAGAAGATCCGACTTTGCTTTATAGAAATAATAAAAGATGTTAACAGACCTTTAATAACATAAAAATTATTCAGATAAGATGTCGACTTTAAGAAAGATATTTTTAACAAATAGAGGAGTAAATTCAATCAGAGGAAATGTTCAACAGTAGGACAGGTAACAGAGCTTAAAGGTTAGATGTGAATAAATCTGTGGAGGTTTTTATTCAGGCAAAATAACTCGAATTGCCACTGGTCTTTGTGGCAGGTAATGCAACGACTAAGCTTGCTGGTCCAAAGAGCGGAAGTCTGTAGGTTTAAACACATTCTAATGACATAAAGTGACTGACAACCAAGTAGTATATGAATCATGCGCCAAATAAACAACTAACTTCCAGCTTTCGTTGTGTTGTAAAACTGTTTTCATAGATGCCTACATGATGTTATGTATGTACGTTTGTGCACAACAACCACTACATACTTAAGTTTCGTCTCCTATTCTCGTGCGTGGCGAGATCTTCATTTTCTCTGCCTTGTCTTTGCTGTCAGTCATTAGAGAATAAGAGAACAAAAAAAGATATTGTCTTTTTTTCTACCTTCCAAACTTTCTACCGTTCTGGCATGCGCTCAATAATAATATATAAATATGAAAGAAGAGAATAATTGTAAAATAAATTAATAGTACCCTAATTACAAACACACTCAAGCCTGTATTGCTGTTCTTATTCCATTAGTGTCGATAGAATGTGGGAGATCAGATGAGATAATTGAACTGTTTTGTAGAGCTAATGGACTTCTCTTGCTTTGATTAAAATAATGCAACTCTATCTCTCTTCTCTCTTTTTGCTCCAAAGTTATGAGAAAATTAATCCTCAAAGGAAACGGAAATTTAGTAAAGAATGCGTTGTTAGTTTATTTTTCTACTCCTCGAGGAGCATAAGGCCGCAACAATACCTCTCCTTGAAGTTAGATTGTGTATTTCTATTGTTGTTCATTCTCATCGCTTCAGTCTTTTTTCTGCTGAGTTTTAATCCATTTTAATCCAGTTTTCACCGCTTCCCCCGATAGCTCATTCAGTTTGATTTGTGCATGTTGTTGCCGATAAAATAGGTGACAAATCTCATCTGCAAAGTCCAGTTCCTCTAGCTGTCTGGTGAAGGTCCACTGGATACCGGTGTTGTTGTCTTGGGTTGTCTTGCGCATAATCCAGTCTATGATCATCAGGAAGATTGTCTACGCCAGTTTAGTGAGTTTGCCGTTGTGGATAACTCGGAGGGCCGAGTCTTCGTACAACCCCTGAATAATGTCATCACATCGAAGTTTTCTGTCACGTGGACATGACGCTCACATAAACGAACATGCACATATGAACACGCATACCACAGACAAACACAATGGAAGGATAATGCTGCTAAAAGGAAGGACTGATAAAAAGTACCCAATCTACCGACAATAAAGATCAAAGAAGCTGATCCGGGTATTCAAACCATTTCATCACAAAGCTCCTACAGCATTATGCATTCTTTGTGTTTCAGTTCGTAAATAACCTTCATTAACGAGACACACATTTGTCAAATATCTGATTCTGGCGAAATTGTGTACACGACTCAATTCAAAAGAAAAAGTGCGCAGGGGAGGTAAGCCCAAAGTCCACAATGTGTGTCGATTAAGAATGTCCGCTTAAAAGCCATCTAAGTCCTGTGTCTACTTGCACTGGCGACTCAAAGCTTTTTGACTGTCCATCACAGACTATTATGCCAATCTCTGTCTCTCAATGTCGTTCAATTATCTCCGCGGTAATCTGCGCACACACTACGCGGTAGAGTCGTCCGCGCGCGCCTAATAGCTTTTGACCTCTACCCTGCTGAAGAACAGACTTGCGGTGGGTAGGTCGGCTGATCTATTTCTTTGTCAGGACAGGGAATGGGGTATTTGATCATGATTTACTTCCTTGGAGCGTGAGTATTATGAATTCGTCTAGCGTGATTTGTGCCTCTTTCAGCAAGTAATGAGAGGGGAGCTTACTCTTTCTTCCCTCAACCTTTTTCCTCACGTTCTTTCTCTTTTTTCAACAAAAAGGTCACTTTGTCTCCTTTCATAATTTACTTTTTTCACCTCTCGTCCTTGTCTTACTTTCTTTTTCTCTTATTTCATTATCTCATGTTTCGTCAGAGATGGGTCACCTTTAAATTCTGCTTAAAGGTAAAGGTCGTCCCATGACCTTTATCGGGTCGTCAGGGACTGGGATGTTAAAGACCTTAATTTCTAGGGCCCAGCTTTACATGAGGACCATGCTCATCTCTCCCTTGCTGTTCTACCTTCCCCAATCCTTTATGGAGTCATGTACCCATTCTCGCCAGCTGGGTAGAACCCGTAGCGCCCCTCTCCTTCCATGCCAGAGCTCTAACCACGCGGTTATCTGCTCCCCAAGACATAATGATAATAATAATTACTGTGATTATCCATGGTAGCAACACATTTAAGTAGTTTTTAACAAATTATGAACTCGTCTAATGTGTACAGATCATAGGCCTACACCTGGTTGTATAATGGTGAAAATTCGGATCAAGAAACACCTTTAGAACCTTCTGGGTGATGACAAAGATCTTCGTATTTTAGGGGTTCGTGGTTTTTTTTATTTTTTTTCCCCTTTAAACGTTTTTCTAAAACACAACCTTCGTCAATCAGCAGGTTTGGTTCTTTTCTTGCAACAGCCAGTCATCATTCCAACTTTGCTTTTTGCACAGGTGCACGGTTAACTAGCGGAGGCAACTTTTTGCATGTTTTTGCTCATCTTCACAAATATTCGCACATAGTCACGTGTTTTACACAATTTCCGTCCGCAAGCATAGAGAAACACTGAAGTGATTAGCCTTTGCCTATCAAAGGGAAAAGAAACATTCCTAAACGAGGAGTGTAGAATAATTTGTTTTATTACATTTAAAGAAAGGGGAAAAATGAATGCTCTGTTTATTGCGTTCATGGGAAAGAGCATGATCCTCATACCAAGTTCATGGTTTCACTCAGTCCTGATGTATTAAACAAATTTCGGAAATGGTGCAAAGTGTTTGTCAGTGTGATCATTTTCCTGTGTGTACTATACAATTATGATTTTTTTTTTCTTTTTAAGAATTCGTTCATGGAACGAATCTTGCTGTTTTCAAAACATTCAAAAATCATATCAAATCCCTAGAAAGAGTTGCATCACTCTTGAAAGCGTCAAACCAAAACTGCATGGCATAATGTTACCTAATATTTACATGAAATATAACAAAAAATAATTGGCTAATTAACATGTATTAGTGAGTTTCTTTACTCAAGGGAAAGAGCTAGGTCAGCAGAAGGCACAGCTATTTTGGTCTACCAATCTTGCACAACCCACGTATATTGTTTGTGACAAATCCATGTTTTGGTTATTCTCCTGTAATGGAAAATGCCAAAGCCGTATAAGGACTGCTCCCTAGCTAAGCGCGGATTTGCACTTCGAGGAAGAAACGAAAGCAAAACAGGTCTGGAGAGAGAGAAGCAGAGGAACGGTGATTGAATTTCTAACTCTTAATGATTTGAAACCAGACAACATATCCTTCTCCTACATTTTAAACCTATTTTTGCTCTCAGAGATATTTTTATTGCAGATTGTGAAATAAAAATGACTATAGAACAAATTTCCCTTGTTTCTAATTACATTTAAGGATGGGGATGGCCTCATAAAATGAACACCTTTGGCAGTAGAGTAATTCAAAAAGATAACAGTTTTTTCCGTTAAAAATTTTATCTGTAGATACGATCATGTTTATACGTTAATTTCTCAGATTTAACATCTTTTAGAAACAGGATACTTTCTACATTGTTGTATACAGAAACACAGTATTTCTTAAAAATTGCCTTTAGCGAAAAGTGTTATCACTCCGAATCTCACTTGACGGATTTACAAGTCAGAAAGATGGAACACCTTACGCCACCTGGCGGAAACCTTTCATGACCCCCATGACTATACACGTGTTCATTGACTGTACATGCAACTTTATGGATTGCGCTGTTTCAGAGAACTTTTTGTGTCATCGCTTCATTAGTAGAAAATGTCGCTTTGAAAGTGAAAGACCGATAGAAAAAAATCCAACAAGAGAAAGAATGTTCCTGGGGGCTGAGGAGGTAAGGCTGCACATTATGCAAGACAGACACTGGAACTAAACCATCTAACACATCCAGGAAAATTCAAGAATGGTTTGGGAGGAAGTTCATGAATACAAATTTTTCAACAGTCCCATAGGGATAATTTTTTCCTGCACAGATGTTAAATAATGAATCAGTTATTGCATCAAATATTATAACACCTATTTTTAAAAGTATAAAGAAATTACAAAGGAAATGACATAAATTCAGCATCAAGCCTTGCTGTGGAATGTAATTAACACATAATGAAGAAAGGAGCAAGAAGATGTCAGTGCTTGAGGCAGTTTACATTTTAAGTGAACAAACTAATATTTTAAATCCTCTCACTGTTAACTTGTTTAAACCTAGTATTTGCCAAGTGTCAAGTTTTGTCATTTCTAGCATGTTTGTAAAGCCCATAATCAGGAACACTTTATTTATTATAATTCCTTAAGACTGTAGAAATCCTATGTAGATAGAGCAATGTCCTCTTGCCGGAGGACCATCACTTTGGACCATGCGAATCGTAATAGGAGGTGAGAAAGTCTGTTAATAGTTTCACGTCCTTTGAATGGATTTGTCTCCAAGCTCATTGCTTTGCTGGATACCGAATTTTATTTATTTATGTTCTAGAGAATTCGATAGATGAGTTGTAAAGCTTATGAAGAGCTGTTCAAAGATACTAATAAATAATGAATGATGTGTGTCTCTAGGTTATGACACTAGGAGGCGGTGCGGTTCTTCTAGATGTGTCGTGCTAAAAAGACTCCACGACCGATTTAATTTTTCTCTCACTCACACACACACACACACTAGAAACATACTAAAACCTCTCATCCACTGTCAATCCCATTGTTTTTCTGCAGTATTTATCTCTGAATGTTCCTTTTATTTTTTCAGACTCAAGTATTAAGTTACAAATAATTTCCTACATTTCTTTCACGAAATAATTGCAGAACTGCTCGTCGTAGTTACATAGTTTCTTTGCACGGACAGCATGTGATTTATTCTTTCTTTCTTCGTAAAATATTAGTTCTTGTATTTCGTTCGTTTCTTTTGATCGGGAGCCGAAGCTGGTGTTTTACAGGTTAGGCCTGGTGCAGAGAGGTTGTGCATCACAGAAACAAGATCCCTGACTGCTTGGAATTGATTTTATGTCATCGAAGACAAAGCATCAATCTTTTTAAGACATACCGATTTTTCAAATACTACTTGCAACACAAACTCTATTTTTTAATAAGAACAAAACGGGGAAATGAAAGAAGCGGGGAAAACAGGACTGACGGCTAGGTTAAAGTTCAAGGGAAACAACTCAATATAAGGTACGAGCAATGAAGGATGACATTAATTACTTCCCATTATTAAAAAGGGGGGAAAATAAAATTAAAAAAAAAAAAACCAAATAAAGATCAGGCCGGGAGGGAGAAATTTTTATAACCTCGTGCTTTTGTAAACAAATAAAAGAAATTTGTAATAAAGAGTTCGACGCTGCTTTTTGTTTACCCTGTCTAGCGCTAATCTTCCCGTTCCTCCTTTTTAACGATTAATTTACAGGACAATATTTTTTCCCTCTTCGCATTCTCTCCTGACAATGTCTAACGCCGCACCCGTTGTTTATCGTTCGATGAGAAGTATATTGAACTTGTAAATTTCATTTGTCACCTCTCTCTCAGTACCTTGAGTTCTTATCGTATCGGCTCTTTGTCGTAAAACAAGCTTCATAAATAAAATGTCTTTCTATTAGTTCTGATCGTAGGGACGCTAAATTAAAGTGTAGCATGATGTCTTAACGGTCAAAGAGAGGAAAAAATATTGGAATGTACAGCTTCGACAAACTTAGAGAAGAATTAAAATCGATTTCGTTTTTGCTTGTTCGGATCAGATGTTTCTAAATAAGCAGATATTTATTATCATGCTAATGTGGGTGAATATTCTTGGTTTCCTACTGAGGTTAACAAACATGCGCATATACAGATATATCTGCAAATCATACTTTAAAGCTATACATATACACTTTTAAACTAATAAAATTAAATTCATGTCCATCATTTCATGACTGTTACAAAGACATTTTTATTTAAGGTTCAAATCGAAACACTAATCAATTTTAAAATTTGGTCAATGTATATCTACAGGTGCTTCCCTTTGTCTTGTTTGCTGTGTTGTGTTTGCTGTAATGTATGGTATATGTATGAAGGGAACAGGTGTAAAAATTCCTGTCCAGTTTCGGTAGTAGCTTGTTGTGACACCTCATGTATGAATTCTGACGCCATGTCTGTTGTAAGCGTTGTGTACAACTGTTCGATCCGAACACAACAGCCTTCCAATCAGTTCCCAGTCCTGGATCACAGCCTGTCCTCATTCACCAATAAAAGATGGAACTGTTTCGGTTACTTATGAATGCAATCTCGAAGGCAGTGAGAACGTCACTCCTCTGGCGGTGAATGACAAACTGACAAGGGCAGTAACCCTGTAAAGTTTCCGGCGCTTCTTCATGACGTCACAGACAAGGTCGTCCCTCCATGATCCCTATATAAGGGCGCCCGAAACACAACAAATGAGACTGAAATCCCACAGCAACGTGTTCTTCTAGAAAGAGTGGTGCAGTCTGACAAAAACAATGTTTCTTAAACAGCTTATCGTTGTTGTGATGACGTGCACGTTGCCTCTCGCGACATCTGTGGCTAGCACTCTGCCAGAAGGGTCATCTGACAGGGACCAAGTTGTCGCCAAGATGGCCAGCCGTTTGGAAGAAGTAATGGGTGAACTGGCTGCACTGAAAAGCCGGCTTGGTAAAGAAACGATTTTGTATTTATGTCCATCTTCAGCCATCTGCTTTTTCTGTGTATTTATCTCAAATTCATTTTTCATGCTATGGTCTTTGTTCTTGAACTAATTTAACAACGTATATTTTTTCTCTACCTTAACCAAAAGCTATATATAAAAATACACGGATTTAATGGGCCTAATTTCTTTGATCATTTTCACTAAAAGCTATTGCAGTCTCGGCGTTTTCTTTTTCAGATCTCGTTCAGTGTTCACCACACGTGGGCTTTACACTAACGCTTGATGTCAACCTCACTGTGGCACCGGAAGAGATTATCAAGTTTGACTACATCATGTACAACGAAGGCCAGGGTTACGACCCTGAGACCGGTTACTTCACGGCGCCTGTAGGAGGGATGTACTTATTCTTTGTTCAGTAAGTATAACTCCGGTCAAACATTTGAACAATTTTGTTACTAATTTTTTAAAATTATTTTTCCTATAATAACAATACACCGCTTCCCGCTTCGTAGTTTTTAAAAACTCAATCCGTATCGGTAGTTCTTTTTTTTTTTTATTTTTTAACAAAAATTAAAGAACTACACTTATATTGAATAAAGGTTCGTGTTTCAGTATAGAAAAACACTTCATTTAACATTTATGGCAAACTTCCTGAAACAAGCATAAAGATAATTACTGTCATAAATATGAAGTCCTTTAACCTAAAAAATATTGGAAACTATGTACAAAAGATTGAATTACTACTTTCTGTATGCAAAACGTATTTCAAATATTTCACTAAATTTGCGGCAAAGTGGGTGAGTGAAAATTATAACAGGGAGTTAGTAAACAGGAAATGAAAATTGTCCATAACTTATAAAGACCATCATCCCGGATTTTTTCTGTACGTTCCATCCAACACGTCCTTACTTATGCTACTTTCCCATCGTTTTATTTCCATATTCGTTGTCGCCATGTCCGTGCCGTCTGCAGGGCAGAGACACCGCCAGGAGCTGGGTTCGGCCTCAGCCTGATGAAAGAAGATGCCGAGTGGGCCTACATCTCCGGCAACAACGAGGACTCGCGGCTGACCCTCTTTGACGAGGTCGTCTTGAACCTGCAGCAAGGGCAGAGAGTCTGGATCCTAAAGCGAGACAACTCCAACCCTGTGATCCGACACCGATCTAATTTCGGAGGCTTTCTCATCGCCCCTGACAGGCAGTGTGTGATCCCTAATAACCTGAGTTAAATCCCCTTCAGGAATCCATCTCAGAGCCTAATTGACTTTCTTCCGTCTTTTCAGAATTCTGGGAAACAATATTCTTTTTTATGGCTGCGTCAAGCCCAATGTAGGCCACATATTTTTTTCTCAAATCTGGGGAAATATTCCCTTCTGTTCTTCAATCAGACAATAAATTGTGCATGCGACCTGTTCCACTTAGTGTCCTGTGTATGTGATGTAAGGTGTGCCTACCTCAGTAACGGTCAGGCAATCTGAATGATGTGCAATAATTATCATACAACTGGTACACAAGTGTGATAGTATGTGTGATGGATTGGTGGTCGTGTTGAAAAAAAAACTTAAAGTCGGAAAGGGGGATTGATGGAGGGAAAACAGGTCGTTTGGTGAGGACAATTAGGTTTGAAGTAAAGTAAATTTCTTGCTATAAGCCGAGACTTTTTTCCTCCCCCTGTGGCTTCTTTGCGGATTTTTCAAATTCCGATAATTTTTGATGAGCTCCATGTTAAAGTGCGGACTGTTCACATTTTTAAATCAAAGACGAATACAATTGAAGGATTCAGATCAGTTGCTGATGCTCACACCCTCATCATGCTGAAAAGAGAGTTTGTGTAAGAGGGAGAGAAGGGGTGTGTGTGAGAGAGAGAACTAGACTTGCACAAGTTTATTTCAACAACACAAATGTCGCAAAGGTCAAACTGTCACAATGTAAAAATAGCGCAAACCCTGTTAGAATGTCCGAGAGGTTACAGCAAAATACACTAATTACAGTATACAGTACACATTACACAAAACTAGCGCAGTGTGTATATACAGCGCGTGACATCAGCTCAGCAGGTCTCTCTGATTTTTACCAAATTACTTGATGAGGATTATGAAATTATGTCACTGTCATGTGGTAACTTAAGTGGAGCAACAGGTCAGCAGTCGAAGCGACTTCAGCATCTCTAAGGCCGACTTCACTTCTACCTCAAGACCGAGTCTTAAGACTTTACATTTTGGACCTGATTTGAGAAACTTGGTACACATTTAATATTCAGACATATGCTCATGCATTTTCTAAATGGTATGCAATCCTCGTGATTTTTTTAAAATCTAAGAAGTTTTTTTTTTTATATTGATCAGTTCATAATTTCTGAGCGGACATGTCAATATTTCATGTCTTGTCTTCGGTTTGAGATCACATTTTGGTCAAGTCTCCTGGGGACTGGTTAATCTGAACCTGCCGTAAATCTCCTTCTCTTTGTAAAGAGAATCTTTACCTCGCTCGTGTATCTATCAGACTGAAGGACTTGCGAACTGTTCAACCTGTCACCGTATTGTGTCCCAGCCTCGACACTTTACCTGGCTGCAATACCACGCAACGTTGGAGTTTATCTCACCTGAGGAATGTCTAACACACGCTGCGCGCGCAACGTGAAAAAAAAAAAAAACCCTGATGCATCTAACCTTGTGACCTCGGTATGTGAGAGTTGATTTCCACCAGCGGCTATGAGTGGGGACGAGAAGAGAGTGATGGAGGACGACGAGGAAGATGTTCCTCTGGAGACATGGCTCCTGGCGGAAGCGCGCTCTTTCGCGCGGAGGTTCGTCACGAGCTTCATCAAAGGTGCCGCGGTGTGCGCTGGGGCGACGATCTTTTCGGCGCTCATGAAGAATCCCTTCCGAAATCGGTGAGAGAATAGAGGAGTTGTTATCAGATAGGGGCTAGCAAGCCGATGTCAGTCAGTTTGCTTGCCACTTGTAACACTTCTTGTCAACCCAACGTTTAGAGATTGCTCGTGATAACAATTTAAAAATTTTAAAACAAACACTGACACATCTGTGATTTGAATTGTGCACTCCACCAGGACTACTTTCAAAAGATGCTACAGATCAGAAGCAGTGTGGAACCATATACAACCAACCAAACATAGTCGAGCAGGGTTCCTTAGAAACTTTACTAACATACGTACCCCTTAAATTCGTTTATTCTTTGTAAATCAAGTTACATACTTTTATATCCTCTTAGCCTGTCCCCTACTACCTGGCAAACTATTGTGTAATCTTGTGTTTTCATATAGATGGTGACTCATTTTATTTGTGAACCTCATGAACGATTGCTGGCAAGACTGTTGACATTTATACAATCAATACAAATGTGGGCGAGTTCTCTCTACAAAAGAGATGAAGATGCTGAAGGATGAGCACACAGAAGGCAAACTTAATGTAGGGAGGGACCTTTAGCTGCTTTTCACAGATTAAATCACAGAAATGTATGTTGGACAGGGTTCCGAATGTGTGGACTAACCTTGTCCGTGCAGACTCCATGAGATTTGCTACTTTTCTTGGCCTGTATCCAAGCCTGTACCACCTGACCGTCTCGGCCCTTCATCGCTATCGGAAACGCAAGGTAAGCTATTTTTAGTAACTAGCGCCTGTTTTCCTAACAACCAGCCATCTACCTCCTTCGTGGACCCCCACATACACGTATCAGCAAATATTCAGGTTATCACAGTTGCTGGCCTCTTTTCTGGCCACAGTCCCCTTATCGAGCACGTGTCCTGTGGTATCTCACTGTGTCCTGTCCTATCTCTTCGATCTCGTGCACACAGGTAAAATAGGAGACACCCTGCAGCAGTCGAACGATCTCAGAAACGTGCTAACAACAATCAACATTTCACATCAGTCTAATCCCAATGTAGTTACAAATCTGCCAGAAATAAATGTCGTTTGCGTAAAGTTCGAAAATACGTTGAATATCACCAGCTTTTTATTATTTTTATTATCTCCCCTCTCAATCATGCAATCATGAGGTTAACATTGACGCACATATATAATACTGGTAGATACTGTACTCTTTATTTTAAAATTACTGGTGGTGAACAAAAATAGCGCTTACTGACAACAGTTTTGTTGACATGAGTCGCTGTTTACTTTAAACAAAACTCCATCAGTCTGAACCACTAACTCGTAATACTGGTCTGCTTGTAAACGATTTTTTCCAGTTAACTACTAAAACGAGGCTGGTGTATACAAAGCTTCCGGTTTAGTCACATACATTGTTTAGGATCGCCGAGACCAACAGCGGAGAACTTCGCAAGAGGCTAAGCGTTGGTCTTGGCAAACAGCAATCCACCTATACACATCTATGATCTGAACAGCAAGCTCTTGTCACTTGTTACTCTTACACTCCACAGGACAAGTGCTTCGACTTCTTTCGTGTGTGTGTCGTTCCGTACTCCGTTATGCTTCAAGTGTTTACGTATGTGCGTGACACAGGAGAGAATTTTGTTTTAACTTTCTTTTAGGCCGACACTGTACATAAACTAATTACTTTTATTTTTTTATTATTATTAAAGGATGGCTGGAACTACGGCGTGGCTGGAGGGTTGGCTGGCCTCAGCCTGGCGGTGAGCAGTCCTTCCTATCACAAGGTTCTCACCCTGTTTATCACAGCCCGCGCTCTAGGGGCAGGGGCCACAACTCTCGTAGCACGTGGTCTCGTGAAGGGTATTCCACACGCGGAGATACTCGTCTTTTGCGCCGAGTGCGCCCTGGCGGTGACAGGGGTGGCCTGCTACCCGTCCCTCCTGCCGCGCGGCTACTACCTGTCCGTCCTGAAGTGGTCACGTGACTACACGGAGGCCACCACCAGCGCCCTCTTCCGCACCCCCGGCAACAGCTTCGTCACGTGCAGCCAGGCAGGCCTCCACGAGGGTTCGTGCACAGCGCATGCGCTGAGGGACTTCCTGCGCAGTTTCCCCAGCTTTGCCAAACTGTACCTGCCGATTCACCTGACACCAGTCGTGCTTTTCAAAAGGAATCTTCTGAAAAAAAGGTCATAGAACAGGCTTGTCTCCCTTATCTGCTCATCGCTGACATTATCATGGTTGCATTAATCATCATTCTCCTCATCTTCTTCTCACTAAAGTTATTTTATTTCATCAACTTGCAGGATACCCTGTTCGTGTACATAATTATTAGTGTGCATTAGCGTCACTCACCTTCAGAATTTGAATCTGTATCTTGTTCCTTTTCCTTTCTGCAACGCTTGTAACGCTTGATAATTAGCAACACACACATTTCCTGTTAGCTGCTTTACTTAGTGTACCTATCAGCAACGCTGGACAGGTTTGTCAAGAAAAATGCTAACGATGAGATCTCCTCCTGCAGGCCAGCATACGTCTTGAAATCCCTCGTGAAGAACCTGACGATGTCCACGCTCTTTCTCTCCACCATGGTCTTCGTGGCCAAGTACGCCATCTGCCTTCTACGTCACGCTTCCGGTCGCCCTCCTCCCCTACCCACGTACATCCCGTGCGTGGCGGGCCTCCTGTGCGGCTTGGCCATCCTGTGGGAGCGCCCCAGCCGCCGTAAGGAGCTGATCATGTTCATGACCCCTCAGATCCTGAGCATGCTGTGGACGCTGGTCGAGCGCTCGTGTCCCAAGAGGCGCCTGCACGTACCTCATGGGTTGTCGCTGCTGTTTGCAGCAGCCATGGCGGTGGTGATGCACGCCTACGAGCGGGACCCGCCGTCGCTGAGTATGCTCATGTCGGGTATGCTCAGGTTCTTTGTGGGCGAGCGGCGGGAGAAGGGACCAGGTAGCCCTAAGAACAAGAGCGTTTCTCTCAGGCGGGAGAACGAGGAGAGGAAGGTGGCATGAACGCAGTCAGTCCTCGGATCATCTTCAGAAACGCTGCAGTTGGCTCCTTTGCTGTTCTGCTTGTAAATAGGGAATGGCCGCCGAGAACAACGGATCTCAAACTAACAAAAAGACACTAAATGTGATTGAAGGCGATTAGCCTTGAAATTCAAAGGACAATACTCAGTATTTGAGATCCCCTGCCATTGAATTTTCGTATTATATAAATATAAACTAATAGTGTTGCATGCATTTTGGGTTTCTTTATTTCTTTGGGTCCTTGGCTTCAAAGCTAAGTTGGTAGGTATCAGTGTGTGGATGTTTCATGTTTCATGGTGGTTTGTATAACTACAAGTAGCAAGACGGCTTCGTGGCGGCTTTAGCCAAGTTCTACAACGGGACTATTATTTTTCTCTCCCTCCCCTCCTGCGTAATTTATTCTTGGCTAAGCTGTCTAGCACCTTCTGGTAAAGGAAAAGGATGATAACTCACATAGATGGTGCTTGAAGATTTATTTTCTTTTCCTGCCAGTTGATGGAGTCTTACGTATTTCGTCTTGTTACAACATATTCTCAATAATATCTTTGGTATCAAGACCAACCAAAATGCTCCGAAAACCCGTTTGCGAATTGTATTTCAACTGATCAAACCACCTTGGCCTTCACCTTATTTTGATGTCATATGTAGAAAAACATAGCAAATAATACCAACTAATAACGAGTACAGAGACGATGAACAGTTGGTAGAAGAATATGTGGCGAAGTGTTTGTCCATAGATATCCACTCACGCAGGAAATAAATACAACGTGAAGTCGCACACATCTAGTCATGTAATTATTTATTCATGTCAACATGTATAGTGAAGACAAGTCACACAAACCAGAAAATACTGTAAAATACATCACGCTCTCTTTTGTGACAGTCGCATGAACCATTGAAGTTCTGGCATACACAAGAATTGCTGTGTCAAAAAATGTGAGCTTATGAAAATAACCAAAAACATTTTTAAAAAACAAGTGACAAAAAAGCGTTACAATAACTTAAGTAGGTGATACATAATGATGAGGATGATACGGACGGCATCTGATGAGAAAGTCGCTCACAAACTGAAGTCTGAAAGTCTGTTACCAGTGGAGCGTTCACACGTGATGTGAGAGTTCTGAAGGCCCCTTGAGACGCGTGCACAGTGCAGAGCGTGAACATGTGTGTACTTCTCCCTCCCTCAACCCTTCCTCCAAGGCTGACTTGCCACAAACGGCTCATTATAAGTTCAAGGCTGACAGTAAGCAACGACTATACCAGGAAATAAATGACTCACTGCAAATCAACGTAATAGGAGTAGCAAACAGGAGTAGCAAATCTGTAGTTGCAGGTGGTGGAGAACGGAATCGGTGTTTTACGCCGAGCCAGCAACTGTCACGGCAAGGCAGCCAGCCCTGTAAAGAAATGCCACATGCAGAGAAAAAAAAAAAACAGCGTGCCAGAGACGAGATCTGAACCCAGGACATCCACCCCTCACTGTTTTGGTGACAGGCGCTAACCGTTGCGTCACCGAACCACCTGGATGTGGGGAAAGACAAAAAATTGAATGCACTCAAGAAGTACAGTAAGGTCAATCAACATCTCTCTGTCCAACTGCCATTTAAGACTTCAGACAGGTTGGGGTTTCCTTCCTAAATCCTTTTTTGTACATCCAGAACTGCCAGCAAATGCCAGATGGCAGAAGCACCATTAGGTCGTGTCTTTTTTCTGAGCTGGATAAGAGATACGAAGGTTCATGCAAACCAAAGAACCGAATTAACTGAAGAACTGCAAATAGAGCAAAAAGGGGAAGCGGTGGGTGGACAGGTACCAAGGCAACGTGCACAACAGCCTGAAGCCAGCTCAGGAGTCCGCAGCCAAGTAAACCTGCACTTTGCTGAACAAACAGCCTTGCCCCAAAGTAACAGAACAAACGAACCTGGGAAAAATGGAATTAAAATCAATGCAGCCACATCCTTAAAAAGGCGCAGAATTTACACACTTATACATCGCATATTTCATCTGAAGAATAAATAAGGCATTACATCGACATCGCTCGTGGAGGTTGAGAAATTGTGACAAACGCAAAGCATGTCTTTAGGTTTCCTTCCAAGGACACTAAATACTAAACCCTCTTTACTTGTGGTCAGGTAATTTGTTATTGTGTCTCTCCTTTCTAAACACAAAAAGACTGTGCAGGTAACTAAAGTCGTTGAGTACTACATAATAAAACTGATGTGCAGCCAATGTGCGCTTTTTTCTGTCTCGAAAGCTGCTTTTGGCGTTGAAAATAATCCGACACCCTAATACTTTTTGCCCAAGTGGCCGGCCACCTACAAGAAAAGCTAATAATGAATCATTCCAGTGCAATAAGCTATCTTGTTTCTGTTTACACTGTCTCAGGACGTCCCAGCCAACTTTCTGCTGAATGCACGAAGAAGGAAACGACTAAGGAAAGTGGAATTAGTTAAAGCAAGTGCTGAGATTGATGAGACGGTCAGTAAGTCACGCAACAGACAACACCCTTTCTTGCATTTTCTTTTAGATAAAAACAAATTATGCAAATCAGGCACATCGTCAGCATGATGTGATGTAACCTGCTACCATTCTACAGTTGTGCAGTGTCCTGGCTTTACGCACCTACTTGCCTAAGACAACATATGATGACTCGGTTCAACCCCATTCCTGAAAAATCCAGTGAAAACATTTTTCTCTTTCGACAATATGATTACAATACATTAGAAAAGGCGTGCTAAAAACCCTACATGATATTGGTGTTAGCATTTCAACCATACACGAATGTAAAGTAGGTACAAAAGAAGAAATACAAAAAATTAACAGACGCAAACGACATTCTTTTACAACGATGAGGAAAGCAGAAGCTAATTGAATCTGTGGACCGGAATGTGTTTCTCAAAGTGTCTATAAGACCAAAGCGTGCAAGCAAGACAATTTAAAAAAAAGAGTGTAGCAAAAGATGAGACTATGACGAGTTTTGGACGGACCTTGCAAGCTACCTTGTGTTGCTGACTACAGAAGAGTAAAGCGTGTCAGAACAAACTGCTATGGCGGAACATGCTACAACATGTTCTCAAGAGAAGGAAACTCTCTCCAGGGTACCAGGACTTGCCACAGTAACTTATTCAGCACTTTACACAAAGAACTGGTGCCTGAGGTACCTTATGTTATCAGAAACCAATATCGCTGTTTTATTCTTGAATTTTTTTTTTATTCAAAAATAATCCTGATTTACTCTTTTTCTCAGAAACAGCCCCATTACACACAAGACACTAAGACACTGCGCTGAAGTACCCTCTGGTGTCCCGTGCTTCTGGCTGGTCCTGATACTAGTAAAAGTCACTCTTGGCCCGCTGGACGCATAAAAATTAGGAAACCAACCAAATAAATAAACAACAGGACTAGTGTGAAAATAAAAAGAAACGAAAGCACAATACGTCTTGCCTTCGAGTCTTTCCCTGGACTTCGCGGTAGAGACGAGCTCACTTGAAGAAAAACATGGACGCAACGGAGGTTAGCATTTACTCGCATTTATATGACTTAATTGTCACGACCCTAACCGTATATGTATATGAGCAAAGTAAAAAAAAAAAACTTCAAAACTTTGACTTAGTATCGCACATTACTTGTCCCTTTAAGGGCATGCATGTTTTCCCGACGGCTAAAGAAGTCTCAGTTTCTCAAACTTTGCCTTTCCTCCGTTTAACCAACACCCAGTTCAAATAAGCCGTTGTGGGCCATACTTAAGCCAGGGCCATCACCATAATATATTTAGTACCCAATCCCCCACCAAACCCTTAGAAAAGAGACCCAGAAGAAACTTTCACATTGTCGTTATTCATTAAAGGAAATGATTAAAACATGTTACTGTAAAGAAACGACACAAAGCAAATTTGTGCTAGAGGATGAGGTGAGCAAGTATGCATGCAGACAGACAAAAGATAAAGACAATAACAAAACAAAAATGGGGAGGGAGTTGCTGAGAGGAGTTGCCAGGAGGGAAGAAGCTTTAACACGCTACAAAAGCTCATCATGCATCAAACTACTGATTCTATTCTACATAGAATAACAGCAAATGGCATCAACATATTTTGATTGGTCTATAAATAATCTCTAAGAAAAATGTCAAATTTACTAAAAATTGGCTAAAAGACTTCCAAAAGAAGCTAAACTGAACATAATAAGAATAAAAAGCACAAGTTTTGACGATCGTGCCACAAGGAAAACGTCAACAGATCTTTTACTTTGTGACGACGATACATCTATTTTCTGGTGTCTATGTCGTTCAAAAAATCCACCAGAATAACAACAATCTATGTATCGTCTGTGACATCTCGACTGACATCGAGCCCAAAACAAAATGTCAGGATCATCTTCTGATCCGAGTGGACATTACAAAAACACAGAATGATACTACGTGCAGTCTGGAATGAAGCATCGACAGCAGATCAGGCTGCTCCCAAGGACACCACCATTATCACAACGACATCACCCACGGCCTTCACATGGTGCTCACAGCGCTCATGGTCTCCGTCAGCTTCAAGTAAACACCTTTAAATCGTCTTGCACATTGGAAGAGGTTCACGTCATCGTTCACCAACAACCGTTCCTTGCTAGCAAATAACAACACGGCAAGTCTCAGTTTATATTGTTCTGCACCGGCCAGACCTCAATCCCGAGAACGGAGAAGGCAGTGCAAAGTGAACTTTCCTTTAGAGGGACGAAAAAAATTCATCGTTAAGCAGCAACTAAGTAACATTCAAACTCGCTGTCGACTTTTTAATGATTAGGTAATGCTTTGAAACGTGCACGCCTTTACACCTGACAATCTTCTTTTTCTCTTCCTAAGGGAGGGTAGTGTAGGCGTGTGAATGGGGAGAAGACCTTTGTACGAAACCGTTTTATTAAAGCTGCCACCATCATGTGACCAGGACTTCATCAAGGCAAAGTATGGAGTGTGCACTCACTATCCACCCGAGTAGGTTAGACAGCCAGCGACAACAATGCCAGAAATAATGGGACGAAAGAAATATCCTTAGCACAGGAATGCTACAACTCTGAACTTCTGTTGTCCTTAAAAGTTTCTTTACTTTACGTGCTACAAAGATGAAAGAAAAAACACCAAAGCCGATACATTTTTAACAAAAACGAGACACGTATTGCTGACTTAACTCGATTCTTCACACTTCCCCGTTAGTGTTTAATGGCTTTTGGCACTAACCAAGATCTGGGAGCTGTCGCCCTTCTGGGATGGACCTCAAGCTGTCTCCGTATCTGATGCTCTCCCCGCAAGGGTTAGCGACATGAGCTGCGTGTACGAGGCTTCTAAGCCACCGCCCTTCACTGGGTAGATGAGCGTTCAATTCTTACCCTCCGCCGAGGCATGCAAGTTCAAAATAAAAACTGACCAACTGCTCCTACACACCTGGCGGCACGCGCAGACACTGTCCTTAACCGACTTCCTGCTTGATCACACCCATCAATCATCGTAAGTCACTTGCTAATTGATTCAGCAGATTAGCTAACTTCACAGGATTCTGTGCGCGTGTACACCAAATTTTTGCACTCTGATTCTCAGCAGTTACATGCTTGATGAGCCCACCCACACACACACACCCACACACACAATCAACCAACAATTCAACTGAGCTGAACTGAGCAGACAATGATTCTGACTGTATGCTGACCACCCATGCAATTCATTCATTGACATTAAAAAATATGGTTTGACCAAAACAATAAAACATGTGCCTCTAATTTAGCATTATGTTGTTGTCGCTGTGAGCAAATTTAGTAATCAAAATCGACTTAATTAGTATACAACTGAACGCTCAAGTGCCACCAACCCCCATTCTCCCACGTTCACTTCTGCTCCAAGCTCACAAACAACAATAAGAAGCACAGAAAACGCAAACATCTTGTGCTTCTGTCAGCGCCGCACTGAGTTTAGCCAACGGAGGTTTGAAGAAGCACACTCTCAGCTCGTGTGTCCCTCCTACAAAGTCGTTGGTCAGGCTGTTTTCAATTCTCTAATTATTTGTCTAAGTGGCAGCAAAGTAAAGCCCAACCTGAACCTGTCGCGAGGAAGAGCATCTCGCACCACTCGCACCTACAGCTGCACTACGTCACACCAATGACGTGTTTACTGTTTGACGTCACACGCATTCGTACCACTTAAATTGACGTCACGGATAAATGAGGGTCGGGCCCTCCTACCCCCCACCTCACCACCTCCACATCGCTGGCTTATCTCCCCAACCCTCTGAGAAGCCGGGTATCCATTCGGCAACTAGGGAGGAAGTATGCTGCGCCACACGGGTACCGAACTGACCAGAGCGCGCAATGTTTCGCTCTCACCACTAGGCTACCCGAGTCTCTCCCCACCCCTCGAGCTTTCACAGGTAAGACAAACATGGGTGTATCGCAGCCCTGGCACGATGCAACAAGTAATTAGACGATAATATAGACCACGTGGTCTGTTACGAGACAGCCTGTACCCCACCGTTTAGCATGACAAGTCATCTCCATGCAGGATCCCTCCCCCACCCCACACATCACCAACCCACGTTGAACACCATCTCCAATATTCATCACAATAAGAATGAGGGTTAAAAACAAACCAAATATTTGCATTAACCCTGTTACAATTTCACAATACGGAGACAGCAGCCCTGGACACAGATTCTCGTCCTGTTACATCACACATTCTCCCCTCCCACCCCCACTCACAATGTACAACGGATGTTTTTCATCAGAACAGAATCTCCTCCGTCAAAACATGTGCAGCAACGGGCAACGAAGACAAAAAGGTCGTGGCCGAAAAGAATAACTAGTATTTATTTATTCGATACAATATATATTCTCACAAATAATTTTTTTCGTCTTTGAAAAGTTAGGTAATTACCTATAGAAAAATCTTCTTTCATGGTTTATAGCATCTCAAAAACAGCAACCATTAACGAATAAATGTGTAAAAAAAAATCACGACTCCTTGTAGACTGGTGTCTCAAAACCCTGACAAGCACTATAAGTTAGGTTTAGTAGTCGACCCTGTCGTTTCGGCCGATTCTAGGAGCACCACCATGAAGGCTACATCTCGGAACCGACAGGCAAAATGGTTCCTCCGTGCCTTCATCATGACCATGACTGGAAATCTTCCCACGCGCACTCAAAATCCTAATGTGCTTTGGTTTCTCTCTGTCCTATCGTGGTCGCTTCGATAATCTCGTCTCATGTGACGAGCGCACGAGAACGCATGCACGATATTCGGGGGTTTTCCCATTACCCTGCACACGCAAAAATTCTTCTCAGTGTTCACCTATCCTTTCACTCTGCCCGGCGCTTCTCTGTCACGTGACGATGATGTCAAACGCCAAGTGATAGAACCCGACTCACGCCGAGTTCCTCACCAGATTCTCGCATCCAAAGCCCCCAACAGTCAGCGGAACGCTTCAACAGCCATCCCCAACCCATCCTCCATTGTCAATTCTTGCCACATAATTTATGCATGCGTGAATTCTTTCGACGATCAAACACAACGTGCTTGTAGGACGCTGGCCGGGAGTGTGATCAAAACTTTGGTTTTCATCTGGCTTGACTCTCTGAAGAGGCCAGCCATTGGCTAGAGTTAAACCCAAAAAATAAATAAATAAATAAAGGAACAAACACAAATATTTCCCAGACTGGCATGGGACGGTACAGGGAGTGGGGTGGGACTGGATACACAAGGACTCTTTTCTACTCGCAGGCCAGCTTGCCGTCGAAGCTGGAGAGGGCGATGCCGAAGGCCTGAAGGGCGCACATGGGGTAGTTGTAGTCCATTGTGAAGACGTCCTCGGCCACGCGTCCGAACTGCATGACGATGTAGTCGACTGAAACCCACAGAAGACACCGGTACTGAAACCGTAGCTAGACATTCCCTGGCAAAACTAAAGAACAACCTACATCATCAAGGGTCTGTATACATGAAGCGGAGGTAACGTTACACCCCAATGTTAGCTATGGGGCCCAAAACAGACACGGGAGGTCATCGGATGATAATGTAAAGATTGTAATAATAAGCTGATATATAATCCTGTTGCGTACGGTTCATATGGTTTGCCATGACTGTAGGTACTGATAAGAAAGCAGACCCGGAGGTAATAGTATAACTCTGGTTCCTAGCCTGGGCACCAGAAGGATAATAATATACAATAGTCTACACAACTAACTCATACGCCAATAATTTTAATGAATGTTTGAAAAATTAATAGAGAACACGAATCGTATTTAGACAATACAGAAAATACTCAAAGCATGCAGAAAATTCTCAGCTAATCTTTCACCTTTCTGTGAATCAGACGCTCGTTCTGTTCTTCAAGTCTAATGTGCTAGCGTTAAGGCACCAGAATTAGTTCTTACCGTCATTGTCGTGCACGATCTGGAAGTTCTTCACTGAGGCTTGTGTCACCCGTCCGTGGAAGTTCAGCACGTAGGACTGGGTTTCTGAGGACCAAAGCAGTGACAACATCATTGACTCTCCATCCTGGACAGGCAGCTACCTTCACCCAATGTGACGGTTGCAACACCCATATTGGTAAACAGAAGCAAAGGCAACCCCCACAGCGACAAACAAAACAAAAATGCCAGAGATGCATACCGGAATATTATAAGTATGGAAACTTCCACATGCTCCTCAGATTAATGACTCTGTTTATTAAAACTTTCTCTGTTATAGCCGTTCGGGCGTTTGTGTTGGAAATAGATAAAGAAGAAATTGATGATGACGACGACGACGACAAAGGGAAAGCGAACAGAAGAAAAAGTTAAGGCAGCAGAAGGAACATGCCAGTGAGTGGGGTGAGAGACATGAGGTGACATCTTACCATCGTTCCACACCGGCGTCTTGTTGTGCAGCTCTAGAAGGTTCTCCATATTCTTCCTCTTCCACCGCTCTATCAAGCCGTCGTGGTTCTGCACAACAAAAGGCAACACTCTAATAAAAGCATTCCCGCGGTCTCGCTCATGACGTCCATGTCAAAAGCTTCCCCAACCGCCCCCTGTCCCTGCCTGAGCCGATACCTCGCTGCACTGATCTCAGCCCACTACTATCACCACTAATTTTGTTTTATTCAGCTTTTTGGCGTTTCGTATCAGTGACAACTTTCGCATTCCGACTTCTCTTTATCCTTTGCCAGACTTGAATTTTAATTTGAATTTTTCTCACACGCCAAAGTTTCGCATGCTGAGTGTACTTCTGCAAATTTTTGTAATTGTTTTGCAATTTATTCTACCACCATTGCTTACAACGTAGGGTGCAGCCAAATTTAATAACGACCCTGTGCATTAAAAAGCATTAAAACTCACCCCTTGAGGTTTGATGTCCACCCGCTTGTGGTCGGAAGTCATGCCAGGAATGATGACAGTCATCTTGCGGGGACCCTTGAAGCCCAGAACATTCGTTTCCTACACAAACGGGAACAAAGCAGACAATGGTACCTTTCAGTCTCGTATCCCACAGAAAAGCTCTCTTCTCCTGCACTCTGTTCCCTCCTAGGCATCCATTGTGCATTAAAAACTAACAACATCATCATGTGCTACAAAGGTGTCAGCAACTCTGCCTCGGGTGTCCCTTTAGCAAACAGGTCAGCAGAAATACTTACGTATGCAATGGCCACCAGTTCCTGCCGCGCACCCGTGACGTGCCTACGGGGGTTCTCGCCATTGTCAAACAAGGTAAAATGTGTCCCTAGAAGATTGGACCTGCAACGTTGGGAAACAAAACCGTAAAATAAAAATAAATAAATAAAAGAACTCCAATCATCTAAATGCAAAGGGGAAAATCAAAACAAGGTTTGTGACACATCTGCTACACCGATCAAGAAAAATAAAAGAGCTGAAATAACACGAAGCAAATGAGATCAGCTACGACAGACAAAGACAACGGGGATACGGATGTCATTCTTGAATTGCGAGGCCTACCAGGAGGCTGTGCACAGTTTAAAAAGTGATCCTCTAATTTATTGACAAAAAATATAAAGAGACTTGATGAGAGTTCTGTCCCTTCACCTAACAGGAGGTGGTGATCGTCTCAAGAAGAGCTTTTCATTGTTTTTTGTTGTGCTTCGATTTGGATAAAAGTGTTGGACCTTCATGCCTACATGTGGTGCTGCTGAGTCCGCCTTTGGGTGAGATATTGCGCTTTATAAATTCCCACTTATTATTATGCCTTCAATATACCCCCGCCACCCGTGTGCCCCTCTTCCCACCACTGACCTGAGTTTTCCACAGTAGGATTCACCTGTGCGAGAAAGGTCTGTAGGATCGGTGGATATCAGGTAGTTCGATGTTGCACTTTTCTTTCTTTTCCTGCCAGCGAGCAGAAACTTCTGACAAAAAACACATTCAGACATGAGCTTTAAAAAATTTGACAGCAAATCCACCAGTTTCAATTTTCCATCCTTATTAACAACCATGATGGAGGATTTTGTAAGCAAAATCTCTGAGACGATTACTACACTATAATGAAGGGTTTAATAAGTATAATCTGTCAGACGACCTTTATACCCACTTTTCGTACTAAATTTCTTCCTTCACATTGTGCACACAATTATTTCGACAACAATTTGTTCTTCGAAGCTGGCGGAGAAGAAAAACGGTTTTATGGATTCTTCATCACACAAATATCCATACAAATGCAGCCAGCAGCCAAATAAACAACCAGAAGCCATATAATCACAAGTTCGCTCCACACAGGTTCCACCCCACTCCGCTGTCTCCTGACATGCCGACCTACGTGTCCACGTAGCCAGAATCCATACCTAGCGTCACGCGCACGGAAATGTCGAAAAATTATTCCCAAAATACTTGCCTTACTTGCTACAAAAAAGTCTTTCCGAACACCTCGTCTTGCAAAAAACATGTTTTGTAATAACCGGTTTTTGAGAAGCGAGAGAGGAGTGGGCAGTGTTCACCCTTACAGACACTCCAAGCTCAAGCTGCGTCTCCCTGCTCTAAGTACACGTTTCTGGCCCCATCCACACGCCAGGTTATTCCCGACCCCAAACAAACAACAAAAAGTGACAACAGACCAGGCGTACCTTTTTATTGTCCTCGAGTTCCATGTGGAGGTAGTAGGTGGGGAAGATGCCGCGATCGACGCCCTTCTTGTCGCGGGTGATTCGGCACTTGATGGTGTGGCCCTGCGGTGCTGGCATCATGACAAACTCCTCCAGGTCAGACACACCCAGGTCCGACAGGTACGATGCCGGGGTACCCCCCTCCGCCAAGGTTTTGCCATCAGCGTCGTTGGAGTCCTGGTCTCCACCCTAAAGTATCACCAAAGACATTAAAGGGGTACTATCGATGGCCTGATAAAGCAGAAGCAGCCACGAAGGTTTTCTCCCTTATACTGGAGAAAAGTATTTTTGTTACTTTTGTTTCCTGTTACTTCTGGCACCACAGGCATTGTCACAAGAGTTCTGTGGTGATGGTTTGGAAGAGTAGCATACCACCCTGGCGTTTCCTCTTCACTGTCGTCATCCTGAAGGTATGGCGC
>SRHC01001049.1:131115-144756 GCA_004794325.1 Pomacea maculata
CTCACTTTTACTTCTAACTGTGTGTTAAATGTCTGTATGGGTATGTGAGCAAAGACAAATTTCTGTCCTCCTGGGCAGACAATAAAGTCTGTTTTGATTTTTGATTTGATTTGATACTGCTCGGCGCAGATTCGACACGACACTAAGTGAACGATGCTAGGTAATAGCGTTCATTTAGTTCAGCCTTTTGCTTGGGCGGGCAAGGAAACTGAAGCTGGACTCTCGCAAAATGAAACTAGCCAAAAATTGTCCGTTCAGTCTCCTTCATGGCAGGCAAGGCGAGAGCACTTAACAAAACAATAAGTACTTTAATTTAGAAAAAAGAGAAAGAGGACAGTCACGCCATGGAGCTGGTTGCAGACCCTTACCTCATCGGGCCAGGTGCCGCCGCTGGCGCTGACGACGGCGAAGTTGGCTGTCTGGGTGGACGGAGGAGGGGCGGGAGACCGCGAGGGCTGAGGAGCGATGGGAGCGGACTCCGTGTCCACGTCATCCTCCTCCGCGTCTGTGATGAGGGTAGACGGGGTGCTGGGAGAATGGCGCTGCGAGGGACCTTTGTCTCTGTCCCGGGATCCTCCACCACTGCGACCCCGGTGACCCTCGCTCAGGATGGTCTCTGTTTCTGAGACAAACGAGACACATCCGTGAACACCAGCAGACTGGCAAGACACTGTCATCGACCTCTTCGCTCACGTTTCCATTCACACTGGGGCAATGGAAAATACTAGGTCAGTGTGTTTCTCTCAGAGACAGCTTCGATTGTATCGACTGAAATCAATGGTAAGACGACGTGAAGACGCAGAAAGAGAAAGAATGTCACAGCATATGTATTGGGGAAAGAAAGAACTGATTTGCGCATTTTGTTTTCTTCGTGTCTTGTGCAATTCCCTGATGCTCCTTCGCAGGAGGGATTGTAGCAATGGTGCTAATGCCGCAGTCTCACGACATCGTCCAAATGTGAAGCAAGTTTTCTCGGTCAAAACAGTTCAGTGTCTGAGACAGGACAGCACTGAGATGCCATTATTGCTGACTTAGGTGGATACATAACTATTATTAAAATATATGTCTATCCATTAATGTATGTATAAAAGTAATCAGTCGTTTCCTTACAGTCACGTGTCTTTTGACATGCAATCTGCGTGCATGCTAATGTGCAAGAATCCATGCGCTCACCGGCGCGCACACACATACTCCACCCAAAACTATGTTATTACTGAACAGAAGATAAAGTGGAAAAGGCAGTTTTCCGATTGGCTGAATCTAGGGAAATTATTCTTTCCAATGGACACCAAACAGCAGAATGTCATAATTACAAAAAGTTCTAAAATTCTCTTCTGAAAGGATTTTTTTTTATAAATTATTCTACGTTTTCTTCCATTTCTACCAATGCACATGTTATTTCCCATGTCTGTCACCAACTAACAGCTCTTCGATTTTATATTGTTGACACTGTCGTGTAAATACGTCTTTCCGTAACAACAATCAAATACTACAATAACTTTAGCAATATCCATTTGATATTTCCTATAACAACACAAGAATATACCCTTACTCTTTCCACTGGGGAAGACTTTTGTTACTGTTGTCACAGTGACAACAAAACACCACGCGCCTGTTCAACCCTAAAGCCGTGCATGCTACTGTAAAGCTTTGTTTCAGTGCTGAATGTTTCAATGAAGCGGTGTTGTCAACCAGGTGAATATATTTTTAAAAGGTGGTCAACGCTGTCGTCGCGAAAATCCACCAGCATGGCGTGCCAAAGCAAATGTGCATAAAACCTTTGAGAAGCCCCATGAGAGAGCGAAAGAGAAAAATGCTGGTGAAAAATGGTGCCAATGTCTGTTTAAAACAAATAAACGTAAACACATTCACCCAATCATTCAAACACCCCATCGCACTCAGCTTTTCACGCACTTACTACGAACACACACACGTGGATAAAGAAAAGCTGAAGAAGCAGGTGTGTTCAAAGGCTTGAGGTAGCCATGCAAAGCTCACAAGGTGGCAGCGTCAGCCATAGCTTGAGGGGCGAGAGGGCAACAGGACGAGAGGGAGAGAGGGAGAGAGATGAGGGGAGAGGGTGTGGATGTGTGTCTAAACGTAGGAATACGTGCAGTCAAAGCAAATCAAACCCGTGGCAGCCCAAACATGCAATCTGGTTACTTACGAATTTTGGGATGCCCTGAAAAATGTTCATCACTACATGATAAAGCAGAATCGGAGTGGCGTATCAAAAATCAGTCATAAATTGGGTAGGTGTCTGTGTGTGTGTGTGTGTGCGCGCTGGTGCAAAAGAGAAAGAAAAGCACCATGAGAATGGATGCATGCACATGTGCTTGAATGCATGTGCATAACTGCATACAGAAACTGCATCTGTCAATACTTAAAGCCCATATACAGATTATACAGAGCTCACAAATGCGACATGTGTCTTTTTTTTCAAAGTAGCCTTGAGAAAATATGGCCACACTGAGCCAGTTCAACAGCACATTATACACTGACCGCACAAACTGAACTCGCTGATTACACTAACTTTTACAAACGACATTGCTGTTCTTCTCGACATGACATTCCACAGGACAGTGACACCAGCAGCACAGTCATACACAGGAGGCAGGCAACTACAATTCAGTAAAGCACAACTATGATGCCTCACTGTGCACTTGGTGACAAGACTCTCGCTCACTCTCACCTGTGCTCATGGCAGGTATTTCATCACTGTCGCTGTCGCTGTAGTCGCGGGAGTCACTTGTGGTGATGTTGTTTATGATCTGGACGTTCGTTGTAGAGGTGCCGGTGTGAAAAGTGCCGCCGTTATTTTCATACACATTGCCTGCTGCTGGGCCCTCATATGCTGCACACACACACACACAGACACACAGACCATACGCTAATCATAAACATTTCTTCGCGGTTTTCAGTTTATGCTCAATTTTGTGTTTTCCATCATGATGATGTCAACATAGTGTTCTACCGTACCATGATATAATTTTTGGAGACTTGGGCAAGGAGATGCTACGTAGTTTACCTTCAGCAAACCTAAGTGTAAAATGGTTATAAAACCAGAATATCATGCCCTGTATAGAATCTTCTATTCTCTCCACCTTTGACAAAGTGACACTTGTACACAGAGAAATGTCAACAATGATTACTTCACATAAATGTTCAATGTTTAATTTCTTTCCAAAGTATGATGTCTAGTAGACTACCTTTACTCTAATCTTCAAAGTGCAGAAATAAAACTTAATCTCGTTCACAAAGGTCAGTTCGATTCTATACAAATTAAAAAATATCCAATTACTGGAACTTTCGATTGTATGTTTTTCAGTAAGCACGGTGTACTTCATTTCCTGTTGGTAACTTAATATCTCTGGTGATGTCTGGAATAATTTCCATATTAAAATTAAAACATTTTATTTTTTTTTCGAATGTGCATTAGAGATAAGGTTATGTCTCAGTGTGCCCTCTATGGGGCTGTGCTTGATGACAGTTATGAAATGCCTGGGTCACAATAAATCATCATCTAGGTATAGTGAAAACATTTCCTTTGACAAGAAAATCAATACCAGTTGTAAAGTTCACATAATTTTTAACTGCATTTAATGAGAATATTAATGTTTATGTGTGAGAGTAAGACGTTGTTTGCTTTCAAAGGCCCAGTGATTTTTACAGTTTATTTTCATATTTATGAAACTTTCACTCCCCTCTCCATCCAACAGACTCCTGAAGCCACACAGTACCCTAATATCTAACCCGACCTTATTTAACATTCATAAGACGTTTTTTTTTCCCAAAGGATGTCAACGACTGTGACAATAACGAGGTAGAGAGTAGAAAGGGGACAACAAGTGTGTGGGGAGAGCGGGACGGTAAAGAAGGAGAGATAACCTACCAAAGTCTGGAACACCGGCCGCGGGCATGGAGTCCTTGACGAGGGGTCTGTTCTCCTCTCGGTTCTTGCGACCTGAGTTGGGGCGACTGTTGTCATTGGGCTGCATCATGAGGGCAGCCTGTCGCTTCTTGCGAGACTGCTTCTCGATGATGTCCCGCTGGAAAAAGAAAGCAGTTAATCAGTCAGTCGTCCCTTGACGGGCACCTGTCGGTGTGGTGTGGGGAATGGAGAGCATATAGACGCGGAAGCTGACAGGACCACCACTCGTGCCTATTGTGGGCGATAGTCAACAGGTCCTGTAGAGGACGACCAGTTCAGTCTTTGACGTTCATAAGCCAGTTCTTTCTCTGTCCAACCCGGCGTAGACTACCCTCCAAGGTGCCTTCATCATCATCATTCCTTGCTACTCCTCGAGGAGCATAGGGCCGCAACAACCAAGGTGCCTTGGAGAATAGTTTTCGACAAAGTGTCGTACCTGGTCACATGACCATAGGAGACCAGCTTACTTCACTGTTGAAAGTAGAAGTTCATGACATCCTACGAGTGTGGGAATCTTGTTTCATACGAAGAAGTTGGTTCTATGTTCTTTGTATGAGATTCGAAGCAGCTTCCTCAGGCACTTGTTCTCGAATGCCTGGATTCTCTTTTCCGCTTCGGTGAACAGAGTCCACGTCTCACATCTGTAGAGCAGGATCGGTACTATCAGGGATTTGTACAGATTGTGCTTGGTAGTGCTCCTTATCTTATAGCTATGCCAGTTCCTATCCAGTCTAGCCATTGCCAATGTTGCTGTTGCCATCCTGATGCGGATATCTGGCGTCGAGCTGCCGTCCTTGGGGAGCGTGGCTCTCAAGTACTTGAAGCTGCTTATCTATTCGAGCCGTTGATATAAATCTCTGCTTTGCCGCTGCCCTTGACCATCACTCTGCTCTTTTCAGTGATGGTCTCAATTCCATTCGCATTTGAACTGTCAGTCTGTTGATGAGGTCTTGCAGTTCTTTGTTAGTGCCTGCTAGCAGATCTATGTCACCTGCACAGCGTAGGTTGCAGATCGGCCATCCACAATGGAAATGTATGATGGTTGTGGAGGGTTTCGAGCATGATGTTCTCCAAGACAAGAACATTAACACCACCAGTGATAGGGGACATTGTTGACGTACAACTACTGTGGTGCGAAAGTAAGCTCCTATTTGGTTATTCAGCAGTGCTGCACTCGCTGAGCTATTGCACAGCGCTTCGATGACTTGAACGAGGTCCTCTTCGATGCTGAATTTTCGCATCACATGCCATAGCCCCTAGTGCCAGACTCTGTCAAATGCCTTTTTAAAGTCAATGAAGTTGTGATAGAGGTCCTTCTGATGCTGAATATGCTTTTCTATAAGAATGCGACAGCTGAAGATATGCTCAACTGTGCTTCTACGTGGTCTGAAGCCAGCCTGTGTTTCCTCTGCGGTGGTGCTGATGTGGCTCAAAAGACATCGAAGAGTTTCAGCTTCTTTTCTAAAAATGTCCGTCCAACGGACACTACTTCTCTTTCACTTGGCATGACATTGTCATAGTTAAAGTCCCCTCCACATCTTCTGATGTCAATCTCCTCACCCTTATCTTTCGGGCCTTCTTCCCGCACTCTTGCTTTCTCTCAAATATTTCGGTCATTCGTTCTGTTTCTCGTTCTTGGCTTCATCCCATATGCTCTCTTTGACACAAACACACGCGCGCGCGCGAGCGCATACACACAAAAACGCTCACTCCCACACACCGCTCCCCCACAAAACATATATATTCACACATACTGATAACAATGCACACACTCACCCATTAGAACACAGGCACACAGCTCCATACACACGCACACAATATTACAGACACATATCACACCACACAGAAGGTAGGGAAGGGTGGTGAAGAAAGACCATAGAAAACCAAACTGATAAATTTTGCTATGGGGTCTGCACTTTCTTTACTTTGTTCTCCCACCCACTCACCACGTTCAACACCGTGTGTTGAATCATCAGATACACTGAAACTCGAGCAGGCTGTCGTGGCGGCCAGGATTACTCGCCGGGTCCGGACTGACAGCGTGATGACGCTCGATTTAATGGCTTCTTGTTGCTATGGAAGTCTGGTCGGCTACCTCAACTCCACTGGCAATCCACCCGACGACACGCATACCTCTCTGCTTCCCCGGTCACGGTCTACATACCAATGGACCGGTTCGTATCACCCAATGCATTGGTTAGTCTCTGTCACGGATCAGTCCGTGCCTCCTTTGTTTTTCGGCAATCATCAGGTCGTGACAGTCTCCAGTCACCAAAACTATTGTCTGCTTCAAATCCTTGTCATACAGCCTCCCTTGTTATGATTGGACAAAAGCGGATCCAACAGGTTCACCTTGACAACATGTGCTGGAGCTGTGATGGAGGAAAGGAGGAACTTTCTGACATTCCGCCTTCCCCCCACCACATACACACACAAAAATCTTTTGTCTCTTGTGTTAAGAACGCCGAGTCCTCGTCTTTCCGTTCAAACCCTATCTCATCCCGTTCATCATGCTAATGAATATCTTTACCCCCACTTCCACCACCACCACGATCATCACCACCCCGGGTAAAAATTTATAATTTTTGAAAAGCTAATACTGCCTGCTTGTCTTGCGGAGAATGGGAGGGGGAACTACAGTGGGTCATAAAGAACAACAACAATATACCAACCAGCATACACCTCTCGACGATGAGGCCAACGTCACTCGGTCAGCCGGCGATGCATGATGAACAAATGTCTAATAGCGGGGGAAAGAGTAGCAGCTACGGATTTCCTGGCGACAAGCCGCGACAAACATCTTCTGGAACCTTGTCTAGTGCATCCAAACAGCAAACAGGGTTTCCACGCACCTTAGCTGGCAGACGCCGGTCAACTTCTCATGGATGATGACGAAGCTTTGCATCTGTCTGTCTCGCTCTAGTGAACACACGCTCAGTGCGACCACGAACTTTTATGTAATGCTAACACCGTGGTGCGACTTTGAACGTCAGGCTTTGTGATCTAACGAAACACCTTCAGTGTCATCCTGTCCAAGCAGTCGCCTGCAGCCAGCTGCCTTCGCTCTCTGATGAAACACCTTCATAGATACTTCGAGAACACTCATACAACTGCAGTTCCCCGGATGAAAAAGTAACCACCACTACAGCGTGTCAAGGCACGAGACAGAGAAGACAATTTTAAAGCAAGTACTCACCTGGTTCGCCAATTTTGCGGTTGTCACTTCATCCTGAATGCTGCAACAACGAAAGCAAAAGAATAAAGGGACGAAGGGGACGAAACAAAACAAAAAACGTAAATGTGTGCGCGCGCACAGGTGCGCATGTCACACGTTATATATGGGGGAAGAGAGCACGGAGCAAAGAGACAGACGGCTTTACGGGGGTGTGACGTGTAACTTGGGGAGTGCAGGGGAGAAGGAGTGTGTAGAGGGGTGGAATGACAAACGGAAAAGATTGTGTGGAATGAGAAACTCGCACAACTCTAGAGGCAAGAGATTTTTGAAAAAGGATATCAAGGACACCAAGTTTTTTTTTATCTAAACAAAATAAATAAAAGTTACAATTACGTGTCAATGAGATGATTTCAATGCGGAACCCTGTGAAAAGATAATTAACACTTTAGGGGTCATAAACATGAATACGGTGGACCCCATCCATCCCCAACCCCACGCACCCACCCACACATACACACACCGCTCAAGGAAAAGGCGCATGACAACAATTGTGTTGACGTGGCCTGACCTTAAATGCCTGGCAACAGAAGGTTACAAACTCTGTAAGATAACTGCAGCACAGCTTTAATGCTTCCTGGACTCCCCTTCTTGCGACACTAACACTGTCGTGACTCACACTAGGAGTTCATAAGAATTCTTAAGTCGCTTGTTCACCTGTCCAGTCACGAAGTGCGGACACCTTAATGTAGCTCACCTGCCTGTGCCACCTCGCGCCAGTAAGTAGAGAGACCAGGGGTGGGGGTGACAGAAAACAAATTGTAAGAGGAAAATGACATGGAGGTGGGAAGGGTCGGGTGGCGGTAGGCAAAAATAACAACTAACAATATAACTCCCCACAACCTGCTCGACTAAACACTGCGTGGCCGGTTGCGTGATTTGTCAACATTAACATGAAGCCTCGACTGCCCAAGCAAGGTTGTTTTTGTCAACTACTTTTAAATTAGCGGCTAGCCACCATCTTCCAATATATAACTTGCTTACTGTGTGTGTGTGTGCTAAAGTTAAAGACACAAAACAATTGATCACGTGTCTCCTTTCTCTGTTCCTCAGTGCAAGAGAGAAAGAGACACAGCGTGCATGTGCATATTTTCTCTGGTAACTAATAAATATTCGGACAAACATGGATTTACGGAGATCGTGAGTTCCCCGAAGGCAGAAGATGTTTACTTTCGGAAAGCGCTCTCAGGTGGAGATAGCGACAGCGATGAGCCGTCAGCTGTAGTCACGCGACTGACGAGGACATGATAATCAAAGGGCGTCGTGAGCGCAGTTGTGGATGCGGATGAAATGTCCGTGGACATGCAGAGACACGACCCGCCATCGAGGTCATCTTCAGGTCAGACTCCCTCGGACATCCTTACCACGTAAGTATACAGCACCAAGAGGCAAAGGGGGCGATAGGAATTCATCTCATGGGGGGAGCCGGGTGTCCACTGGTTGGAGGGGGACTGCTGTATGTTGTTGTTGTTGTTCTCTCCCCCTAAAACCCCGGATGTACGTCGAGTTCGGTGTCTGCTGTGGCCTCGTGCATTTTTGTGCGTCCTTGACCTCTCTTCGATTGTTCTGTGACTGTGCCAAGTCGTCTCCACCTGTAGACCGCTCCCTCCACTAACAGTCTCTGCAGCCAACTGTTCGAGTGAGCCAACTCGTCTGAAGTTGTTTGCCTGCTGAGAGAGCTGGTCACTATTTCTCTACAATTCTAACTTTTGTTTCTGATCTGCGGACCGTGAACTCTTCATGTTTCTCAACTACGGACCTGGTTGGTCGCTCCATGTTTTGTGATCTGCCCGTGTACACGACGTGCACTGCACGCGCAATGAGCACTGTGTTTATCTCTTCCATCTGAAGTGTTAGTCGACACGAGAAAATTCCTGGAACAAGAGGCAAGAATTTTCTCGTGATCACTATCACTTCTTTGGGGTTGCTTTGTTTTGTTTGTTTTTTGCCGTCGACTGCTGTCGTCATTCATTTCTTATCACGCAGGCGATGGCAGGCCAGCCAACTTCCCGCGTCCGAAAAGGTCTGGCGTGAGGCGAGTTCATTCATTATTTTCACTCCCTGGGAGGTTGGGCGAGGAAGACGATAGCAAATGTCCAGCTCCGCGTTCTTCGTGTGACAATCGATGCTGGCGCTGGGTTCGAGTCCAGACAGCGAAGTGGGCCACCAAGCCAAGGTCAAAGTTCTCACGAAAACATGCCATCTTCTTCCACTTACCGTTTTTTTTTTTTTAAAGGAAAGTCTTTTCTTCAAGTTAACATGGAGCGGTGTTGTGAGGAAATTGGATGTCCCGCAGCGAATGCAGAGGCGAACAAGTTTGAGCATGGATCCAGTGTCCCAAGCTTCTCTGCCAAAACCACTGGTCTCCTGTGAACTTTACACACAACTTTGCTAAACTTAAATGTTCCACGATATTTGTCCTGTCACTAATGAGCTTTAAAAAAACAAATACTGTCGAACATTTGACCAAGCTTTGCAAAGATTAAATACCCGTCGTATCAAACGCATGACAATGCCATCCCGTCTGACCAAGGTTGGCAAAGATTTTTTCGTCACGACCGTTTTTGAAAACCTTTGTCTAGTTGGTCAAACATGAGCTCATGTTTACATGGTTTTAAAAAAAAAACTTTAAATCATCGCGGTCTGTGATGAGTGTGTTTTCTTGCCGCACGACTGGCCACTGAAGCTAAATTGCGCCACCAGGTGTTCCAGCGTGGACGATGACGTCACTACCGGTCTTCACTCGCCATCCGTCCATCAACGAAACTCGCCCAGAATGACTGTAGCCAAGGCAAAGAGTAGGGAGGACAGCGGTGCCAGGTGGGCTATGTTTGTGATAACATACACGAATTGCGCTGTTTCTATACGGTCGTGTTCCTGTGGTAGCAACTCCAGCCCCGTTAGGATGGCAGCAGACGCCAGCAGCACAACACTCAGCACCGAGAGCGCATCTCGCTGTCCACGGTGAGCATTCTCCCGCGTGGCGCCACTCACGTGACCACGGTCACCAGCACAAGCAGATGAAGACAAAAACTGAGCGATAACTTGCGTTACACACTTGATCTTACCACGACATGGGATAACACCAAATGAGGACATGGGGAGTTCTCCCCCTTCTTTCCTCTTCGATTTACTTTCTGTTGTTTTGTTTGTTTCTTTGTTTTTGGCGGTGGTTGAGGAGGTGGGGAGCTCGTTTGAACCCGTTATTCGAGAATCTGTGAATCCTGCCTAATCCATGAGTTAATTAATGTAAGAGTTACGGCTAGAATTACAATCATGGTCAGAAACCTCAACGGGTCTGCTTCGTGTCTGCCTACTCGAGTATTACCTCTAGTCGACAGAAGGAGATGATTATTGTAGAGAAAAGACATATGGAAGGGGCAGGAAGGATCTAAAGAATGGATCTTGCTACAGATACAACCACCAAGATGAGCTACACTTTCCTAAGAAATGCGATATTAAAAGATTTTGTTGGATAACGGAGACGCGTATGTGACTGTGACTGTGAGTGTGCGTGCGTGCGTGCGTTTGCATGCTTTGTGTCTGTCGGTGTGCATGCTGCGTTATCTTTATTTGGGATCGATTCTGGAAATGAGAGGGAGTGTAATTCCACGTATGTCCAGCTGTAGAGACAAGAGTTAGAAGACGACAATGACATCGATGACGCTGATGACAACGACCATGGGATACAAAAGCCCACATAACTAGCTTACTGCATTTCACTCACCTGCCTGGAGGCCCGTTCATGGTGAAGGATTCCGTGGGTCTGTAAACACACAAAATAATGCGAGGTCAAAGTCTGAGAATTTGTTATATTTTTTATTTTTCTGACATTTTTTTCTTGTTTGCTGTGTTAAGTTCAGAAAGAGTCTAACAAGTAACCTAACTACACAACCACGCAGTCGGAAATAACAAAAATCTGAACAAGCAAGACAAGGAAACCGACTAGCCAGAAATAGAAAATTAATTAGAAAAAAAACTACAGAATAAATTGGAAAACTTCACGAGCTCCGCCGATCTGCAGTCCTACTTAGCAAGCCGACCACATCAGCGAAAGATAAGGATAAAAGAGAAAAAGAGAGCAATGAGCGTAGAAGCAAAATAAACAAAAGGAAAATGTATAAACGAAGGGGCATGCAACACGAATAAAAAAAAAGAAAGACAAACCCTTACAAGTCAAAATCAATAGCGATCATATTACAGGGCTGATGGAAGTGATTTCTACCTCTGCTCCACAACTTAAGGACAGAGAAATTCAGGGGCTGGCCTAATAAAATCACAATGAAGCAGAAAGGTCGCTTCGGCTTTTATGTGGCTCGAGGAAATTGAACTGTACACACACGCTACCTCCTTAAATAACTCTATTAGCCCGTCACTTTTGATGATGATGGAAACATCATAATAACGGGCGACAGACAGAAGGTTGTAGCTGCCATGCATGCCAGCACCCATCGACCACGCCAGACACCAGTCCTCTCTCAGGCATTCCAAAATTCGCTTATCTACATTGACTAAACAGGGAGGCTGGTGGAACTGACCGTTCACTACTTCAACCACTTCACCCATCACAAACAAAACACGACACACAAACACAAGCGGACGACAGGAGCAAGCAGAGCCCGTGACAGGACTGACAGTAATGTCGCCGACCATCAGGACACGCATGGCTGACAAGGACGCGGGCGAGGCTGGGGAAGGGAAATAAAAACTTCAAGGTGACGAAATAAAAGATGACAAGAGCAGGAACACATTATTATTAACGGCGCTCAATTTACGCTAGCCAATGGGCTTCAGCATTGTCGTGGTTGCAGTCTGTAGTGTCCAAGGTTGAGGACGCCGTTGGTTCAGTCGTTGTAACTAAGAGCTGTGCGCAGTGCGCGTTCGCTAAATTGCTAATTAATAATTTTACAAATACTCGAGGCCACAGCGCACATGCCCAATAAGCAAGGATGGTTGTTGTGGGGAGAGGGTTGCTGGTGAAGCTATGTGTTTCAAAAAAAAAACCTGGGCATCTGGACCAAATGACACAACAAACAAGTTAATTATTGATAAAAGAAAAATGTGGAGAGCTTACACAAATGACTAACATCAACAATGAAAGGCAAGATGAATGTATGATATCCTACTTATCTAGGGTGCATCGTTAACCATATCTTCCTGCCACTAATCTAGAAATCTAGTGAGTCAAAATAATTGTCGTTAACTATCACACCTCATACACCACACTCGTTTACATATACATTCGCACGCTCCACGTATTCACGCATTCATGTGTCACAGCAAGACTGAATTATCTTTGTTGCGTGGAACAGAATCGTCCCTGGTGGCATAGCACACAACTGCCCTTCGTTGACTCAAAGATTTGTCCCTTGCTAAATAGAAATGTCCTTTGTTTATGGCACCCAGTGTCCTTGTTGCACGGAGGGCCCTCCCTATGCGACGTTCCTTGTCTTGAACACTTTTAATAAACGAAGACTTGGATTTAATCAAAGTCGCTCTCGCTCTGATGTGCATGCTCCAAGAGTTTGGTGGCGAAGCTGCGATTCTGGTCCATCACAGTGTGAAACTGCCGGGTTAGACTATCCGCTCACCTATTACAACTGTCACATGACGTATGGTGACATGTCAACTGAATGTCTGATGTGCAGAATACCAAGTGTCGCGCCTGGTCTTAGTTCAACAAGTAAAACATTTGAATCGAATACGACTATGACCTTAGTGTCACTGTAATCTGTCACGTGTGTTTTAGATAAAGAGGGGCTTGTGGCTTACAAGATTTAGCGGCGTAAAGCCCCGCGGCCCCTAATGGGAGGTAAACAAGCTTGACAAGGGAAATATCCATTTGTTTGGGGAGCAGCAGGGGAGGTGAACAAGCTAGGTAGGGAATTACATACACACCTTGTACTAAAGGTACAGGCACGAACGACTCAACACACACTGGGCAGTTGTCTTTCAACAACGCTTCCCAACTGACAAACCCCAAAACAACCACTGAACATCTTCACATAATCTGACAAGGAATATATCGAGACTCGTTGCTGGATGGGAGACGCAGGAAGAGGAGTAGTGTGGAGAGGGAAAATAAATGAAAAAAGACATGTAGAGGTGAAGGAGATGAAGAAAGAGAGATAACCAGACAGCTCTACAAAAGTCAGGATGCAAGGCAGACTTTGTTGTGATGCAAGAAAACATTTAAAAGATATGTTTAGTCAACATCATAACCAATGGTAAACTCAGCTGCCTGCTACAGTTCATAACACAAGAGTTAACACTTAAAAATCAAATTACTCAATCAAGACGATGAGAAAAATCTTAGTTTCAGATGCAAATTTCAAAGGTAAGTATGCCAGAGACAAAGTAAACAGAACGCTGATAAAATAATACAAGAGAATTCAATAGTCGTTATCATTATTCGTGAGTAGGGTGTGTGTGCGTGTGTGCACGAGAGCATACTGTAAACGTAAGAACCCACGTAGAT
>SRHC01001049.1:144998-191834 GCA_004794325.1 Pomacea maculata
AGGATGACAGACATCTTCTGGCAATTCTGAAAAAGGGTCTCACTTGTATTTGCACTGTAAATGCTGCTACACCGGAGACATGCCGGCAATTTCAGCATAAAGATGTATGTCAAGACTGCGCGGAGAAGGAAGATCAGGAGGCTGGAGGGCAGGCAAGGAAAGGAGTGAAGGTCTCCCATTCTCCATGCAGACACGCTTGTCATCGTATGTCTTGATCATTTGAATCGCTCATTCGATCACACAAACACACGTTTGTTAACAGCGATCAGTACAACAGTACAGCTCTCTGTGTTTCTGCTGCTGCACCTCCTCCACTCGGCACCACCCTGCCCAATCTGAACGTTCCTCCGTTTCAGCGTTCGCAACCATTGTTATGCTAGTGATTTTCTCCCACTCCTCCCTTCATAAAGCTGACACCAAATGAAACTGAAACCTCTTCCAGCTCTCCAGTTCACGTAGTTAAGGTCCGGTTAGAGCGAATAAACTTCGCCCGTGATGGACTGCTGCCACACTCCATCCAGTGGTCATAGCCGTCCACTGCAATCAGCGGACTCCCTGCATGCCAGGTCCACGATTTTTATGTTGTTGGTTGCTGTTGTTTTTTTTTGTTTTTTTGTTTTTTTTTAGACCTCCCCCACCCCTATCCCAACTCGGCTTTTTAAAAAAAATTGTTTTCTTGTTACTTGAGAAGAGGCAGTAAAAAGTCCCATGACAGCAACAAGCAGGAGCAAAGAACCAAAGCATAGCATGGCATCACATACAGCTGTTCGCTTCCCTTTTATAAATAATTCTTTACCACTTGGGAAGGTCTTATTGTTCTTCTGCAATCTACTGGGACTTATGTAACGTTTGAGATTAGTGGACGACTAATCAAGACTCAACCCGCCTGTGCTTTTACCCGTTGAAACCAGAAACCACGTCCTTTAGCTATGTTCAGTCCTCCCCAGAAGTCCGGAAGTGGGCGTTAATAAAGTGCCGAGAATACTTAGTCAAGTATCTTTGTTTCCTCCGACCATGGCAAATACGCGGCAGTAATATTATAACAGTAATAATTGAATCCCAAGAGCGCATATTCCCCTGTGGAGGTAATTCTCCCAGCAAACTCCACGACAGCGGTGCCTGACAACCCACACCCCGAGACCCTAATTGACGTTATCTTGAGCCCAGTTCCCACAGCACGACTACAGCAGGAGTCACATCTCATCCACATGTCTACAAACACACACACAAAACAGTATAATAAAAATAGCAACTAAAAATGAGAGCATCTTTCAGCTTCCAGAAAGAGATTTCCTCCCACAACTTTCGAGTAAAGTAGGTGTCTGCAAAGAGAAAAGTCGATCCCAATTCGATAAAAGTTCGATACTGTTGTCGTTTTGGGTTTTTCTTTTTTGGTGGTGGTGGGACTAGTTCTTGGCGGCACATTTCCTGGAATTAAGTTGCGCCGTGTGAGTGCAGCGTCCCAGCCGCGGCTTCATGATTAATGACATGAGGGGCAGCGGGGTGCCCCGATAGCTACGCTGTAGTCAGGTGGTCTTTTTTTTTTTTCTTGTCTCTCTCTCTGCTAGAATAAAACTTTGCAACGTCGAGTACGACCAGCATCGTTGACCACAGGAAGGAGCCTGGTGTACACAACAAATTCTCTCTCTCTCACTGACCTGTCGCACTACTGCGTTAGTCTACAAAGGCGATTTTAATACAATGGCTGGAAATAACGTAAACAGTGCATTCAAATATTCGACAATGCCTTTCAAGGATTTTTAGAACTGTATCCATCTGAAGACGTCACAGATGAAGGCGAGCTGATTTCCAGGACAGTGGCGAGGATAACAACGGCATTCTCTAGAGGTATCGGTCTGGATGATGAAGTGAGGATTCAGTTGCCCACTGTATTCGCGAAAGCAGTAACCATGGTGTCTAGTGAGTTATGTCGCTACATATCAGGGCTTTGGTGTGCAGGTCCTGTGGGTCTGCCTGTCTGGTCATCTGCCAGCAATATACTGTTGGTCTCTCGGTGGCGGGGAAGTAAGGCGCTATGGGAGATAACTCTATATAACGTCACGTGGAGTGAGACTTTGTGGTCAGGGTGGTGAGAGTGAGCAGGAGGGATGGCAGCAGGGCACTGATCAACAGGAAGATAAGCACTTCCGGTCTACCTGAAGCCTCAGGTGCACCGTGACGCAAGCTGCTAGTCCCACCCGCGCAAAGGCAAATGGCCCGCGTGTCTTGCTGCATATTCTTATTGCACAGCTAGTAATGGACCACAGCCGGCTGCTGCTATTCCGGTCGTTGTGCCATTAGCATCCATCAAGTGACGACCGCAAATGGCTGATGAATGTCAGGGACTGAAGTGCACCTCGCTCTCCATCAAGGTAGAAACCATTTAGTTGGCGACATTGCTGCTTTACCTCCCGGTAATCTTTAAGAGGCCACCGACCCCTCTCCGATCTCTACTTTCCCAAGTTATATCGCGTATGCAACGTAGCCACCTGTATCATAGCAACCAAATACAAAAATAGTAATAAATTTTACGAAATAGCGCTGAAGGATGTAAGTTTGAGAAAAGAGAGATGGGTTTGTGCCCTTGTCTGTGTGTCTGTGAATCTGAGCGCTTGTTTATGAGAGACAATGTGTGTGTGTGCGGACGACAGAATCAACATGGAGGAGCGAGGCCGCCAGCCTTTTCTGGCAAAAAACCAGCAGTGACCGACGATGTCAGGATGCAGTACCGTCTACACAAGGACTTCACGCTGACCTGCGCAGACAGCAAGCGACCTAAGCACGCACACCCGCGCATTACCATCGCAATACGCTATCAATATCTACTGAGCAGAACATTTTAAGCAAAATGTAAATTATGTAAAGCCGTTAATTCACCTCCTCTACACCAAGTTCCTGTCAACTTTTCATACTGACCGCGGTTGTCAGGTTCTCACCCACTGCTTCTTCCCCCGCCCTCAACAACTCACCCCCATCAGGTTCTCATCCACTAACCCTATTGTAAGGCTCCAGACCCCTGACCCTACATGCAGGCTCTCTGCCAGTTAGCTCCAATCACATTTTTATCCGATGACCGTTACTGTTTAGGGAGAATATTATCCCCGTTGCACATTTTTCAAGTACAAACCAACTGAAAATGTCGATACTGAACATACGTCTGCACCAGATTATACACCAATCTTCGTGTTAGTCCATCTGTTGGTGGAGATGATGTCAAGCTGGTCTAAATAGCAGTGAAAGTGACTGTCCTCGGTCCTGACTAATCAAACATTAAGCCGAAGGAACACGCAAGCCTTGTTACCCAGACAACCAGGTATCCATTCAATTCACCTTGGTCAAAACGAACAAAGGATCGAGGGGGGTTGTTGTGGGGAGTGGGTAGTGGAAGCCACAACAGGAACAGTTGTAATGAAGTGGTGATTCCAGGCATGTGATCAGAACTAATCCTAGCTGTAAACGCAGGCAGTTTTACAACGTTCAATAAATTTCTGCTTAAAACACGCTCACCCTCTGTTTATTTAACATTCACGTACGATGTGTGTTGTTCAAATAGTCTACTGTGCACGTGGCCTGACGCCAAGCATTTTTCCTGTTGGGAACTTCTGAATAAGGCCAAAGTGACAGCAATCTACCCACCCTAAGCTTTCGTGTGTTTTTCTTTTTTCTTTTTTTTAAGCCAAGCAAAGCCCAGTATGACCTGGAAGCCCCAAAATAATAGTAGCGATAATACCGAGTGTGAAGGAGCATCTATGTCTAGAAAATCCATCACGAGACTCTAGACATCCGACCAAAAATGACCACCTCTTTGGTCCTCCAAAAGCCTTAGCAATTAATGTGCGTGAGAGAGATGAGTAATTTCAACTGAAGAGAAACGACTTGACAGCAGCGACGTTACCCGGCAAAATGGTTTTCAGATATAAAACTCGCGAGAAAAAAACAACACGCGAATCTACGAGGATTCCAACCACACTGCAGGTGCTGGCGCCCTGGGAAACTCTGTGAGGAGGGGGTAACCGGATCGAGCCTGTTACGTTACACCCGAGGCATTGCCTATCTTCCACCCGCCGATCTCGACATGGAGTCTCCGGGCGGAAAAGCGATGTGGCGAGTCGTGCGCCGTCTGACATCAAGTAATCGGCTGGCAGCGTCGCGCCCAGCCAGGATCAATGGCGTCTCTAGCACAGCTTGCCCAGTCGCCGGGTGCAATGCTGCCTACGGGTGGCATTTGGCAGACACCAGGATTTCCCTGTCACTCTCCATTCTCTCTCTCCATTGTGCACACACGCATGCGTAGACTTTATACACGGATACGGTGTCACAACTGATTCGACGCACATAACATCAAAAGAAAAAATGAAAAGCGAGTGAGAAAGTCAGCTGACACTACTACTTGTGAGTGTGTGATAGTAAGCAGACGTTACAACTTGTGAGCGAGGGAAAGACGAAGCAGACATTGTGAGGGACTGGGTGTAAGTAGACGTTCTGGTGACCGACAGACCGCATATTCCGTTAGATAGTATATTCTGTGGAGTTGAGCAATGCCGTCTGACGCACCTACAGTTACATGCAGTGCATGCTACACGATAATGATGACAAATAATGACAACTACGATGCTATTACAATTACCAAATCGCCTAGCAACGCATCTCTCAGAATCTATTTTCGTACTTTAGTGACGCAAGACAGTATCGTGAAGGAACAGTCGGGTGCAGCTCCCCCGTCCTCTCTGTGACTGGGTAAAGGTCTGTGCAAGATACTAGTTTCCAGAACACAACCCTCCCTCCGTCCTCGAAAAACGCGCCTACAAAACACCGCCACATACACAGGTGACAATCGTGATATCCTGATTGTATACAAATACACCAAAGTAACGTGCGGTCCCAGCTGTCCCCTCTGTCGTCCGCCTCTGACTGTCTCCCTCATTTAAATTGCGACGTGCCGCTTTCACGTGCAACAACATGTTCTTTATTTCTTCCTTTCTCCCTTTTATTATCTTTACGGATTTACCAGCACGATCATAATTTGTGATTAGCCGCTTTCACGTACCACCACGTTGGAGAGAGATTGGTTTTCTTTATCCCTTCCTTTCTCTCTTGTTTATTCTCTTTACGGATTTACCAGCACGGCCATAATTTGTGTTTAATTTTCATTGCCGGCGTCACGATCCGGACCTTCGCACGAGATAGCCATTCGCGTCTCAAAGTGCGCATGTCCCGGCCACAGACACGTGACGCAGACAAGATGTAATGACTATCTTGTTATACGGCGATGAAGGGTATTTTGAGACGACGATTCGCTCATAACATCATCTGTCTGCGAGGTAATGATGTAACCCGCTGTAAGATGAAAATTCACTCACTTGCTAGAACAATAAATGTATTGAATAAAGCGATGTATATAATGTCTGACACGATCATTCGTTCATATACTAGGACAATACATGGTTTTAAACTAGCGATGCAATCCACTTTCAGACGACCATTCGCTTATATGCAAAAGCGCAACAGAGATCGACAAGTAAGAACTTGAAAACAAAAACAACAGACAAACCAAGATAAAATGAACAAAAACAAATAATAAAGCTAAGAAGTGAAGTAGTTTGCTGCAACACAGCAATCACAACGCCGGCGACACCAGTGCCAAAGCCGGCTCTACCCGCGACGTGGAGGTCATGTGCACGCCATGGAGAGTTCAGCATCGTCATCAGCGTGTTACTCGGAACAACGAAGCTTTCGTCCACTGAACTCGGTCTGGCACGGGACTGCGTGAACACACAGGCTGCATGGTTGCCGACACCGCCATCGCCATCAGAGCGAGAAGACAACGTGGCTAAAACCGAATCAAACTGTGTGCATCCGTTGAAGACACGGAGGGCTGGGGGAGGTAGGTCCAGAGGAGAGGTGGGCTTTACAGCAGCCTTGGACAACGCTGACGTGGCCAACGACTCTGAGTTGTTGCGGCTCTTGACCGGATGGATGCGCGGGGCGTGGAATTATGGAGTGCGTGCATGTCTGCGTGTCTGGACGCGCGTGCATAATATTCAATGACGAAAACAGTTTACTGCTGGTTGTTGGCCTCCCCTTTCGTTGGAAAGTTGGATATTTATTTGTATTTACATTAAGTTTAATGCGTTTAACTCAATGCAGCTGAACTGCGCTTGTGCGTGTGTGTCTGGGTTTTAACGAGGCACGTTTCACATTTACTATAAGATTATTTTTATTTTAACACTGAATGGCGGCAGTATGGATTAATATGCCATTTTTTCGTAACTAATCCATCTGCACGTCACTGGTCGGCCTTCTGGCCTCAGGATGTTGTCGGGAGGAATGTCACGACCCCTAGGGGTCATTTCCACCCCAGCTGTCAGCCGTGAAAATAACTAACACCCGGAGTTGGACAGGTTTCATTTGCGAAAGTGCATTATTTCCCAAGGCAAGCGAAATCAATGGCTACACAAGACTCCACGCGCACATACACAACACCGCCTGCACTAAATAGCTGCCTGAGGCTTTTGCCAGACAACAAACGACAAACATTCATGTTTGTTGTGACGGTTTCTCGCACCGAGAACGTTTTCAATATATGTAGTGCTCACGAGGAGGTAAACAACAGACCACCCCCGCTCTCTCACTCTCACACACACACGTAAATATAAACATGTACTGGCACGTACAAAGGCCAGCGCCCCTACCGTTTAATCGCAATATTAGGTATCCAATACCTCACACCCTGTGCGTGGTGTCTACCTGGTCTTCGACCACAGGCTTCCTGCCTCGCTCACCTGCCACTTCTGACGTCCTGATAACACCAACACACGGCCTCTACACAAAGCTTTTGACAGGACAAAAGTGCGTTAAATGACAACCCAGCAAAACTACATGCATGATTATCAGCTACTGATTTCCTGTAAAATGGCATGTCGAACATGCATAATAAGAAAGGTAACACTGCTGTTCCGGTTGAGGCAAGGTATCGATACAATAGCCGCGGTTGCAATGTTTTGTTGGGCTTCCTGTCTGCCCGTCTTATAAGGCTATCATACTTGTGTATGAGTGTGTGTGTCTTCAAGTTAAATCTTTGGAATATGCGCATAAGCTGCTGCCTATCAGCTGCTGGCGGTAGAGAACCAGGTATGTTTTGCCAGACGACCGTGTCCCGCCCAAGGCTTTTGTTTAACCAGGAACATGCCCAGCAGTGTGTTTGCTCATCCGCATCTACACTGGAAAGAGAATCGATCGGACCAAGCCGCCTGCCTAATTACACAGCGTTGATGACAATCTACTGAGTATACCTGTCATGTTTTGCATAATAAGCTTGCCAAGAGAGCGGGGGTGGGGTAGAAGCTCTATCTTATCCACGAGTTTCTGCTAATCCCCTGTTCAACGCATGCGTGAATAACCCAAAACTAATCCAAACCCCTAACCTTAACCTAAGCCCAAAAACCGTCTTAGGCACATCTGCCGAGTTAGCAAGTGAATGACAAGCACACTAAGCTTTCTATATATTAAAAAAAAATCAAGACGTGAACACAAAAACAAAAACAATCCGACAGAAATAAAACCTTCGCTTTCGATGCAGTCGCAAGTTTATATATATATTTGAAGTTCTGCATGCTGACTGCTGGTGTAAAAACTAAAAGACAGTATGCACATGGGTGGCAGAATTTTGTGGAGAAAGTACAGTCGCGAGCGGGCTGCAAGCGAAAATAAAATGCTTGCTTATAGATGTCATGGCATCCTCCTCTAAGTAAAGCTGTCCGCCTCAAGACCACATGCAAAGCACAACACGGGCTCCAAAGCAGCATGCAATCTATAAACCCTTTCACAAACATCGGGGTGGCTTGCCCACACCAGCGATACGGGAACAGAGAATGGGGAAACCCCGTTTCCATGGCGACCAGTTTGTTGTTGCCGCTTCCGGCTAAGACGAGGACCAAAGTTAAAGATCGCGAGTGCGCTTTATACCGTGTAACGGGGGGTGGGGGAGGGGGCTGGACGGGTTAGGGGTGTGATAGAGGAGAGGGTAGATAGTAGGAAGAGAGAGAGACGCAGGTGCGACGAGACACTGGCAGAAGCCGATACAGTAAACAGCTCCGAAGTACGGCGCAAAACCTCTTTCAATGAGAGCTGATGGCCCTTTGTCGATGGCCTTATCTGGACACCTCTTCTTGAATCGTCATGCAAACATTCATCAGCCATATTCCACGATTTGTGTCCAGTTAAGAATTATCTTCAGCTACAAGATACCGATGAATGATAACCTCACTTCTGACTTACTCCAAAATGTACAGGTCAGCTTCACTGCCAGCGTTCCCCTGTCTTCTTTTCTTCCCCACTAAAACTGGGAACTGATACAGCGCTGCTTCCCAACCTACGCTAGGTTCAACGTGCTGTATAAGACCGACTTTCACTTTCATAAAATGAAAAATGCCCCATGCACCCCTTCCCCCCACTTACACACGTCCACAGTTTAAAGAAAGGAATAGACAAGCGCTAAATTGCTCTCATGGCTGATGGCTACCTTGCACACAATGGGCTTTGCAGTTCGATAAACAAAACACACAAATCAATGGTGAGTCAGCTTCGGTGTGGACATGGACAAGGGTAATGAAAGACTAGGGTGGTGAGATGAAAAGATATTAGACAGCAAAGGAGCGCGAGACGATGTCGAGAGAAAGGGAGGTGGAATGGTGGTGGTTTACGCCGCATCGGGAAGCGAAGACGAGCAGATAAAAGAAACGTTCGTGGAAGCGAACCTCTCAAACGACTTGCCAACACATTCCCTCAAGAGAGAGAGAGACAGAGAAAAACAAACATCTACAATGATTTCTGCGGATTAGGAGGGATGAAAAAAGAAATATAACCAGCTTTACCAGCTTTGCTGGTTACATGGCATAACTTGAAGCTTTTTGTATACAACAGCAAAATACATTCTTGAGTTATGGGTTCCTTGTGCTTGAGCAGCGATGTACCCCACGGGTAGCAATAATCTCGTTCTCTCGATGTCTCTCTTTTAATCACATTCATCACTACGCTGTAATTAAGCTTTGCGATGATTGTGCGATCAATGAGTTGTGCTGGTCAAGCAGTCAGAGCACAATCAACTCGTTTGTCGCGTTCTTATTGACGATGTAACGGCAAGTCCTCATCGCCGTAGGCGGGGTCCCCTGCGCCAGTCACCCTCCTTGCCACTGGCTGTTGTTCTCTTTGATTTGGTACTCAGGTACTAAACAAGTTTCTTCGCGACAGTCTTCACTGTTTGCGTGTTGCTATGAGCTTTGTTCTCCTCCAGTGAGATGCCACGGACATGCGCAGGCTTTAAGCTTTTGGCATCAGCGGGCGACAGTGACAGCGGCGCCATCTACTTTGTATAGTTTACTGTGACCGTTACATTCGTTTATACTTCGTAAGAGGTTCAAAACGTCGGTTCACACAAGCAGCCAGTAAGAAACTACTCGACTAAATTTCCAGGATGAATGTTTAACTTACACACAGAACATCCACGAAGAATGTTCGCAAAAAAAAAGGGTTTTCATGCAATCCGCTGCTAAAAGCTCTGAGCTCCTCTTACATTTGCCATTTCTCAGGCCTTGGCGGTAAAAGGCAAAGCTTTTTGCTTCAAGTCGTAAATTTTTCTCACGCCAAGAATAGTGGGCTCTAAAATCAGCTATTTTGTGGGGAAGGTTCCTTTTTTCCTCTTATGTTTGCCTATGTTTGTTCAGTGGCAGCTCCGTAGTGCAAGAGATTTTCTGCCTACCAGAAATGACAATTTATGTTGTCACCTCCCTTACGCAAGAGTTTTGCAAGTAATAAACTTTAACAATCTCGGACAACACGCGTAGCCTGGCAAGTCTCTTTAAGTAGAAAATAATGTTTTAGTTATGTAATAAAAACGTCGGGGAGAGTGGGGACTAGGTTATCGGGTATGAAAAGAATAACAACTAGGCATGGTCAAGTCGAGGCGAGAGAAGAGGAAGAGGCAACGTTGACCGGATGTTTCACGTGGGGTTTGCTGGTGATACTAAAGACGTCAAGTTGACAAGAGATCGCTAGCTGCACGTCAGACTGATGGTCGGCAGACGTCGTGAGGATCAGTGACTTTGCTACCTGTCTTGTCCTCTTTCGCTGAATAAACGATGTTATATTATACAGATCGTTCATTCCGCCGATTTCCTTCATTAAATATTCAGTCTCCCTTAGCTCGTCCATGCTCGAGTTGCACATTTACTACTAGTGGCTTCATAGCTCACACTGTTCCGTGCAACGGTATATATTATTGTTCAATTTGTGTTGTTGTTTGGCATGTATATTTGTTGTTGAATACTCTTCTATATATTATTTCTCCTGGTTAACTTAATCAAATGACTTCAAACACTTTAAAATTCTAGTTTTGTTTTGGTTTTATTTTGTCATTTGTTGTTGTGAGCTTAACATTTTCAGATTTGTTTACTGTAATACCCAGATTATGAGATGAGGAAATAAAAGGACACAAACACACATATACACATACATTCATACATACAGAACACAAAAAGCGCAAAATACAGAAAAGCTACTTCCACAAGTGGCAAAGTAACCTTTAAGGCAACATAAAAGAGAACATTGTACGTATCAATTTACCCTTGCTTCTTTATGGCCGGTATTTGTAAGGTAATTGCACTGAAAAAATCGCCACCAGGACTTCTCTTAGCTTTGCGCATGATCGAAAACAGCATGGACGAGCAAAGGGACTGAACTCTGCTCTCGCGCTTACGGAATTCCCCGAACTGGGTGATCTTGTTATATAAAGTATTGGTGGCATGAAGCGCAAGGACCGACAAGACCCAGGCTGGCAACTACTTTACAAAGGACTGTTACATATCCTTGTCACGGTTCGTCGTCCCCGAGGCACTGTGCATGGTTGCTAGGACTGTGCTGTGTCACAATACACAACAGTGACTCAGTATTACTATTATCTCCCCGCCAGCCAGTGCGGAAGAAGCCTGTATTTTTAGAAGAGGGGGTTATGAGACAGAGCTGGGGGTATAAAGTGTGTGCGCTCTTTATCAATTATTTCACAAGAACAAACGATGCCGGTTTTTTTGTCACCCCCTAGAGAGTAGACGGGTGTGCGGCAGATAGCGGTGAGTGATTACAGTTCATTCGCGGTGACCCAAACACGCAATAGTTACAAGTGCTACCCTCAGCCACAAAACCTGACATCATGATAGCTCAACACAATTTGAAAACATGTAAGAACAAGTATATATAAAAATCAAATCCTCGTATATTTGAGATTTGAAGCCACCTCTCATTCTCACACATACTCTCTCTTCATGTCCAAAAGCCAGCTGTACACATTCAAGCTAGACCTTCCTTCGGGCAGAACCAAACCGAAAAAAAAACCCAAATTCTCAGAAAATGGTAAAAACAAATAAATATCAACACGGATCAAGGTCAACACCATCAACTGAGATAGTCATTCGCAAAGCCCAAAACCCAATATAGAGAAAACATCCCCACAACGGTCGGACTTCACCATTCTAATCCTCAACTCAAAACAACTAACAACAAAAAAATAAATAAATAAATAAAAAGGAAAGGAAGAAAACAAAATAGCTGGTCTAGATCGAAGACCCCCAGAACTGGCTTACCCAAGATTGTGCGTCCACTTGTCCACCTTGAAACTGGGCTCCATCTTTCCTTTAGCGTTTCGGTACACGCGTCCGAGCTATCCCGAGTGAGAAAAAGAGTACGTCCTCTGTTGTCGTGGTAACGGGACGCCAGTCGAGCGTCGATCAAAAGGCTCCGCCGCCGCCGCGGTGGCGAGTCCCAGGTAACCGGCCAGCTGCGCGAGGCCGGTAAAGTGGGGGGCGGGGGCGTTGACCGAAGACGGGAGTAGAGGTCTGGGGAAGGGGAGGAAGATGCAGTTGCAGTGACAGCAGCAGCAGTAGATGGCTGGTTGTCAAAGCCGCGGGTGTGCCGACGACGACGGAAGGATGTTGTCTGATGCTGGGCGAAGACAGGTCATGTTGGCAGGTCACGAGGCCATCGTCAGAGACACATCATTGGGTTCAAGCCGACTTAAAGATTCCCCCAGAAAGAACAGCGGGCTTTTTTGGTAGTGGGTTCCGGTCTCGGCTTTTTTTCTTTTCTGTCCTGGTTCTTAGTTATCCTCGTCACGCGTGGCTGAGCACAACGTAGAAACAGAATTACATGAGTTGGACCCGAAAGGGACGCAGGTAAAGATTTGGTACAGAGTAGTGATGGTTACACCAACATCACCATCATCACTACCGCTACAACTGCGTTGTCGACACACTACGGTCGTCGGTCCCTCGTGTCCCCACGCACATGCGCACACACAAGCACACAGACAAGCACACGTGCCTTCAGCTGACGGAAATCTACTGCAGCACGCGATTCGGTCTGTCAACGGTACCAGCCTTCAGCTCTCTTTCTCTCTCTCTGGCCAAGCGCAGAGCGTGCAGCCAGCAGGTTCCTCAACTTCCCTGCCAGCCAGCCCTGTGACGTTAATCAATACCAGAACTGTGATCGTTCCTTCTCCCACACACTCTCTTCCTTTCCCCTAAATACAGGCTCCGTCCACACTGACGTTGACAGTCGCACTGTGACCATTCCAGACACAGCAAGACTTACAGGACGGGAGGAAGCAGCACCGTTACTGTCGATCCATGTTTAGGAAGATATTCCACCACCTCGCGTGCAGGAAGCCTTTTCCTGTGCACTTTTTTTTTAACGAAAAAAAACACCTTAACAGCCAACGATTGTCACACGGCGCGAAGCAAGTAGGCCGAACACAGTCCAAGGTTTCCACTGGCGTGCTCGATGGGGGCAAACAAAGAGCCGTTGGTAGAGAAAAAAGAACTGTGTGGGCCAAGCTATCAGAGGCACACGATGTTTGTTGAGAATTCGAACGCTGCACTCCCCCTCCCCGACAAGCTGTCAACTGAATATGTCGCGATCTGATTGCGCTGAGCATCAAGACCGGCTGACGGCACTTCTCGCAACCCCCCACGGCGCTCTCCTGTAAAAAAATAGCAGGAAAGGTGGGGGGATAAGAGGTGAGACAGGAGATGAAGCTGCCAGCAGAAGTGAAACAAAGGACGACCAGCACCGGACTCCAGCCCTCAAGCTACTGCCCTCGACGACCGGCGATGACGGCCACAGTCATATTTCAATCCACCCGTCACCGACCAGCACCCTGTAAATCTCTCATGCTGGTTGCGACACAAAGTTCTCGAAAACCTCTGACTGTCGTCGTCACACAGTGATCGTTTTGACAGGGCCACGACCGATTAGCAAGCACACACACATACACGAGGAAGTACTGGGAGGAGAATGAAGGGAGGAGGTGGCAAAGGCTGTGGCAATCTCTGGGTGAAGCCGTTCGATTCTAGTCACCCCCTCTCCCACTTGACGGTGTTGTGGCAGGAAGTAGACGACGGTGCCTAAACGTGGAGCAGCCGCCTGACTGCGCCGTGCCTGTCAGCCTGGTCGCACCATTTCGAAACACCGACAAGTCTCAGCAGGAGTCTCTGTGCCCTGCCGACTGTGGGCTCTTGATAGACCTGTCACAACACACACCTCATCGCTTGCCTGTCTTAGGCGTGCACCCCGGGTGAATGCGTGCGTGTGTGTGAGTATGCAACGACGTAAATGGGGGAATAGGAGGCAATCTGGCTGTAAATAATGGGGTCGATCAATCAGTCGGTCATACAGACCGACAGTACTGAAGCACTGTGTTTAATCACTACAGAATTTTCCACTGGAGGTGGAGGTTAGGGGCACTAGGGGCACTGGTGAAGCAAAACTATAATGAAACAAATTACTATTTCCTCTGAAACAACAATGACGAATTAGTATTACAAACTTACGGGTGTATACCAGCGTGCCTTCTGTCTATACAAAGGCTCTTGTCCCTCGGTTACATTTTCTACAGTGCAGAAGTTTCAGAAGCTTGTATCATACATATCCGTGGTTAAACATTCTCAAAATCTTTCGGCCTTTCACGGATATCAAGAGTACAAACGTCCAAGTAGGAGACACCAGGGCTTCAAGGAAGGACGTTTTTACCTGAGAAAAGTACTGAAAAATTAAGTCACCGAAGTGCCCCAAACTCCCATTGTATAAGCAAATGTATCGGCAAACAGGTTTGGTTTCTCGTTACCTTCACACACTGCTTTACCAAACCTGGTCAAACGTTTTACGACATTTGCTTCGTTAAAAGGGCCTTTAAAGTCAAACATTTAAATCGTGTCCTTTTATGTGTGTGTGTGTGTGTGTGTGAGACAGTGTGTGTGCTTTCAGTAGTCGAAAGACTTAGACGCAGCTTCCCAACACGTCGCCACATCGTCATCGAGGGTTGAGACGGACTGCGCAAGAGAACTGGGAATACAAACTTAATGTACTATGTCATGTTAGGAAAAAGCTTTGACAATACTTAACACCTCCCTGCATCCTTCCACACCACACAGTCCCAATAACCCTCCTCCCTCCTCTTACTCCTCTCTCTCTCTGCTTGCAGTTTTCCAAAGAGGATGCCAATGAGGCAATCGTCTGTGCAAGGTTGCTGCTGATGGGGGAATTTAAGGGGAAGAGACAGAGAGCGTTATTCCGTGTCACCGAAGCTTCACAGTTTTAATCCGATTTGACTGTAGGCAGTACTTTATGACTGCGCTCAGCAGCATGCATGAAAGGGTCGTCCTCCTCTCTCAAGTCCCATGTAAGCCTGCTTAAAGCCCCAGTGCAGAAAGTGAGAGCCAAGGACTCGCGGTCTTGCTGGACAATGGGTCATGAACGATGAGAACAGTCAGCAGGAGACTAGTCAGTCAGCAGGGAGCAAAAGACCGACCAATATACTACAGCAGGCAAAAGGTGGGGAGCAGAGAATGACATCTGCTGCATGGAGGCAGCCCTGAGCCGAGAGTCAGACACGTGCCGCTCACGTTTGCCTTAAATTTTTAATCAACGAATGAAGTCTGAATACCCAGGCCTGCTGGGGTCCGTGCCTGTCATCTGCATATTCATCCGCTAATAAGACGTGTCTGGTGCCAGCGCCGTCCAAGGAGAAGTCAATCATCAGCGGTCTGACTGCACGATTCCGGAACCATCCGGAGCTGCACTAAAGTGATACCGCTTCTTATACGAACCTCTGTACATAAATAAAGTCAGCCGAAATATTCAAGTAACTCATGTGTTGAGTAGGTAGCGATGTGAAAAACAACACAAGACCAATAGCATAAAGACCGCGCCATGCAGACACCACTGAATCGCCCAGTAAAACTGCGACCTCCGTATGAAGCGTGTTGCTATGGGATCACACAGCATCCACCTCTCCCCAAACGGTCTCTACGCTAGTAACCTTCCCAGCTATTGAAACAAGCTGTAGGACAACTAGGACTTTTATTTGCTTACTTATTTGTTTATTTATTGATCTCCGTCTGCAAAACTAGCAGAGAAGCAGCGTACCGTGTAGCCTTTCTCTTAAGCCAATCTAAAGACCCGGCATCAGAAAATAGAGATGGACGGACACTTGCATGGTATACAGTTCAGGGAATAGATTAGGACACGGTAGGTAACGGATGAATACGAGTATAAATAAATTCATTAACGCGTCCAGTTAACAAAAGAAAGGCTTTCCAGCCGTTTATAATAGCATTGCTCAGTCAGGTGGAAATGGTCGATACCAAGACCAGGTGTTTCAGGTGTGTTCTTTGACTTCCTTCATAACGAGGCAGCAAGAACAGTCCCTGGACAGGCTTCGCGTTAGACAAGGCTTTCCTGTGTAACCCTTTTTTTTTAAAATCAAACCTGTTTCAATGAAACGCACACAGTTCTGGAAGATTAAAATAGGCGACTGAGCAGTCAATAAGTTAGTTGTATATTTGTTTGTAGTCGGGCGAAGTTATGTGGCCGCACTTATCTTAGTCAAATGTCATCGGGCATGCCGGTCATTTTGCATCAGTGGACCAGGCCATCAGTGCACCATCTAAATACCTGGTCCCGTTTTGCTAAGTCTTTGTGGATTTCTCTGGCAAAGTGTCGACTCCTGTTACCAAAGTGAACAGTACGAACAGTCAAGAACAAAACCTCATTATTAATCCTCCAAAACTGTTATATCTTCCACATTTTCCACGGTTCTCTTTATCTATGTCTGCCTAATATTCGTTTTTTCGCATACATCACCTGTACAGAACAAAGGGCAATCAATAATCCTCCATGAATCTGCTCATTGAGAAAGCCGGATGATCACTCCCATAAATTGCTACTCCCTCATTCTCATAAAACCTTCTAATTTCGGAAACTGCAAACAATGAGTGCATCCTGTTTGGCGTTGCCAGTCGTGCTGCTCGAATCTTGACCAGGTCCTAGACCAAGCTTCGGCAACATCAGTGTAGAGGTACACAGAGGATGGGTGGGTGAGGGAAGTTAGTCAATAGCCAGGCAGTCGTTTGTACTACACGTTGCAGCTTGTGAACACATTTACGACTGCCCACAAAATACACCTAAAACTGGTCCTAAAGCGCAGATGCTATGGGGGTAAAAGTGCGCCTAGTGTTGTTACCCTGTCGACAGATCCTGTGCCCGATTGCTCGATCATCCTTATGTCCGTTCTGTCCATAAAAGTGCCTGTAACGGCTCAACCACTGTAATTTATGAACCGCTCATATAACCCAACACATGACTGTAGGTTAAAAGTCCTTCTTGCACACATTAATGAACTGCTAGTCATGTTTAGGTGATGATCCCAAAAGCAACTAAAATCTAGGAAATGTATTTTTAGAAGCTATTGTTGTCTGGATGGTTGGTTAATTTGGTAGGAAACTGCTTTCATCAGATTTCGCGCTATTAGGGAAAAGAAAGACGAAGGGCACAGAATAAACCCCGGTGGCCTCAAAAGTCTCATAACCAGAGAAAAAAAAATATCAATGTCCCGCGACGAGATCTGAACCACGAGCTCACAGCCCCTACTGCGGTAATGACAAGCAAGCATTTTACTACTACTACACTACACACCTCACCCATTGTCCCCCCTCTCTCTCTCACTCACACAGAGTACTTCCTCGTCATAATATACTTATTTGCTGGTACGGCGTAAAATTCCAGCCAACCATCTTTATAACTACTGCAATGTGTTATTATTATATGATGTCGCTCCAGTTTTAATTTAAGAGAGGAAGTAAATATTGTTTTCGTCAATGGATGTGGGGCTAAAATCCCCGTGCTTCCGTCACCGCCGTCGTCGCGGTAAAAATATTGTTTTCGCCAGCACTCTGTCCAACACCGGATCTGCCACATTTAACGGTGTTCTGGCACGGCCAATAAACTCACCTGAGTTTATATGTGCAAAGTACATTCACTCCTCACCCCTCGGCCCCCATCACGAACTCCTCCACATACCGGATACACAGCTGGCAAACAGCAATTGAAACTCCCTTCCAATCTATTTCTCACCAACATAACCCATCTATCTCTGCAAGCTCAACTCGACCAGTCCCCATTTTATTTTTGTATTATTATTTTTCGTATCAAAAAGCTGTTACTATTAATAGCTTCCCCCCCCCCCATTCCCAACGCGATTATCGCTATTAAAGCTATTAATATTGTGTCTCTCCGACCGTGATTGTTATCAGAATTAAACTACAACAATATGTTAGTTATCATTATACACCGGCGTGGGACTAAATATTTGTAATCTGCTGACACCTTTTACCCCCTTAGTGGATGTCTAAGTATTTCTTAATATCTACTTTGATGTTTGATGCAACTGAGATTTTGGCTGTTGCTGCTTCATCCCTGGTGCCTTTACTCTGTCCCCAATTTTTCTGGTGAGTGTTGCTTGTTTGTGGAAAGGGGGGGGGTGTCCTTTGCTTAACGCCTCTATCACCCTTCGAGTTTTATTCATTTATAGTCCCATCAGAGTTTAGATTTCCTGTCACTGCCCCGCAGTACCGGAGTAAACTGGGAGGTTTGGGCCGGACCTACATTTGACCGTGACCATAATAGAAGCAAATCATCCGCCTTCTTGTTTACAAAATTCGCCTGCCACGTCACGCATGGCCGATGTCACGGCTTCAGTGGTTTAAAAAAAAAAAACCAAAGCGACGTAAACTCAGCCTATAGGTCCGGTATCTTACAACCATCCATCAGCAAACATGTGACAACAACAACAACAAAAAAGTCGGCAAGCTTTCCCGACAACTGGCATACGCCAGTCAACATATTTCTCTATCGCCAAACGAGTGGTGCAGTCCAGTCGAAATATTCCCATATCGGCAAAATATGTCGACATAGTCCAAGTTTTTCAGTCGGCAAAACCTACTCAACATATCGTCTTCTTCGTGATCCCCAAACGCGCGGCAAAAAAAGTCCACATATTGCCAGTTTCTCCATAACAAATGTGTGGCGAAAACCAATCAACAAATTTTCAGCTTCTCCGACTCATCTATATGAGAGTAGGACAAAACAACGATACACCTACTTGGATCTACATCCAGGCCGCACCTAACATTTTTGATTCCAGCGAAAAGCAAAGTAAAATTAGATTAAAGACAACGGACCGACTGATCAGCCCTGTAACGGTCAGGATGTCAACTGCAAAATTCTAGGCTTGTTCACACTTAATCGCCAACAGAAATGAGGATGAATAAGTGTATTTTTGTGAACTTGTCTCCACTGGGCAACAGTTGCCGAAGAGCGTAAATCGAAAAATCTTGATCGTTCTCAGAAGACAAACACTCAGAGAACACCCTGCATAACTATTACACTCCAAATCTCTTCCCTCCCCTCCCCACCCCATAAAAAAAGGAAGTGGGAGAGAGGGAGGGGTGTGTCTTCTTTCATCAATAAATAACGCTTGTATCATTTTATTTTATAACATTATAACAACGGTTTGTCGCACGACGTAATCAGCAGCAAACATTATTTTCCAACGGTTAACCCAGAAATGTTGGTCAAGGTGGTTGAGAGACTTGAGGGGAAAAAAACAAGCGAATTGGTTTACACCACGTGGCAGACACAATCCCTCCCTACACACCCACACAGACCGTCAAGCACCATCCTTTCTAGAAAAGGTGTTGGCACCTGTAGCATTCCCTCCCCTCTCTCCAAGCTTGCATCGATCTCAGCCAGCTGCCGATGCGATTCATTGCTTCTAGGTGAGCGAACGCTCATTTTCCTAACGGCGGTTTCCGTCGTGCAAAGTACTCGTTCCTCACAATTCACCTGGGCAGCTGTTAGCTGTGAACGCCTCTAACCGCATTTTTTAAAAAAATCCCCGGTCTTCGTGTGCGCAGTTAAAATCAGGCGCAGTGAATCCATCCCTTTCTACCCAAAGACTGATGTAGGTGCGTGCTGCGATGACATCTCTTCCACACAAACGAGATGTGTGGACTCTTCTACTTGCCCGCTCTGCAGGGTGGCGGAGAGCAAAGGGTGCTGGAAGAACACCTGTGCACCGTTGTTCACGTTTGATCTTAATGTTTACCAACACCTCTTTCATTTTCCAGGCTGCCCACCCATCTGCGCATCTCATTACAACCTCAACAATAAAAATTTTTAAGGGAGGCTATATTTCTGACAAATGGCCGATCAATAACACGTCTTTCTCTTGTGTAGTCTCCCCTCTTTCATAGACCATCAGTTTCTAGTCTTTGTCCACTCTGGAAAGTGGGAAGCTTTAAACCATAGGGATTAGAGGGCTAGACTTTAGATGTTGCTGAGTGAGGATTGTTATGCAAAAACATCAGTAAAAAGCGTCTGTCCACCATGCAGTGAATGGGTTGGAAAAGGTAAAAGATGGTAAAATGTGAGGGTTGTGCCATGTACTATAACAATCTAAGTAAGAAATCACAATATACCTCTGGTTGGAAGCCTATCTATCAAAATAGTATTAAAAACTGGACAAAAATAACTGATTTTCTGACTAGAGAATGCATGTCTACACTGGTAAAAGAGAATAGTCACAATAAAAATCATTTCTTATGGATTATCCAGTCGAAATGTAAAGTTTGCTGGTAAACAGGTTTCTAAACAATATTAAGTACTATTAATAAAATCTCATGTCAAATGCTCTTTGTTTTTACTGATTTTACTCGTATAGCCCTTGGTCCATGTTTTATCAGCCTTTTTATAGCACAGGAATAGAGCCCCCAAAACAAGAAGGAATATTTTAAAAAATATAAAGGTGTCGTCCAAACTCCTGCAAGATATTATAGAATCCACTTTACCAGTCAAGAATCATAATAACATATCTGAAAGTGACACTAAGATTTACTGCAGAACTTCAGAGGAATTCTCTCTCTCTCTTGCACACACACATGCACAGGCATGTATATTGACTTCACACCTTTGTCACTGAATCTAATTGAGCTATACAAATGAAAGAGGTCTCCTGACTTCAACAACCAGCAAGAGCTTTTTTAACTGCTATCTTTTAGGTCTCTAGGTACAAGTGAGAAGCTTGAGTATTAACACATATCTTTAACCTAGTATATATGTATGCATATTTATATATGTATGAAAGTGAGCTAAAATATGAGTGAGCATACTGATATGTGTATGTCTTTGCACAATGCACAAATGTGTTTTTATTCTCTCTTAAGCTATTCATCGGTAAGTTTTTTTTCCCCTGCCATTTAAAAGAAGCAAGCAGTGTGAATATCTTTTAACAGAGCAGTATTCTGACATACACAAAAACAGGAGTATCATGACCTCTGACTCTTCTGCAAAGCTTTTAATACATTTGTTAATACTATTATAAACGAGTTTACATTTGTACTTCCACAGCTTATTAGAAAATGCATAGGCTTAAAAATGAAGAGTCAGTGTCAGGTTACTTTCTGATAACCTCAACATATTCTGCTACACACAGACAGATATGTTTTACCAAAAGTATGACTTGCTCCCATATAAAATAAACTAGAACTTGGCAATGAGGCCATATTTTCTTTCGTTCTGCTAAAACACTTTAAAATAATAATAAATGCATCCCAGTGTATAAATACAGAAATATTTACTTCTTTCTAATCTCTTTCCCTTTCTCTGAAACGCACACTCTCTCACACATATACAAACAAATTTGTTTTCCAAATGAACACCATATATATATATACACCATACATATCAACATGTAAAAAAAAAATACACATTTAAATTACCTTTTGAGCAGACTGTGGCAGAACTACAGAGGACAGTTAACCCCAGAGTCAGGTTTTGATGCCAGTACTGCACAGACTGAGATGAAAGGAAAGATGGCAATGACTGATGGAGAAAGATCTCTGATCATACCAATACCAAGCTGTCACATGCAGCAGTGAGTACCATCTCACAGCATCCCAAGCTGAGGAGACTTCCTGCAAGAATGCACCAGGTGAATTCTGATGCCAGATGCAAAGCCAGCATAAAAGAATCAATTGAACTAGGTCAGCAAGCTTGTGTGAAATCAATACAGAAGTGTCTTGTGACAGCAGATAAGTTTCTCTTCCTCTGCTTGCTTCTTGTAGTCTTGGAGTGGTTTGCAACATGTGATAAGCAAAGAACAGACTAGTTATGTTATAGTAAGGTCATTATTGAGTGTACCATGTTAGCTGTGTGTATTATAATCTTAATAAATAAAAGATATGCTTACAATACAGTGAGATCCAGTCCCCAACAATCCTAATAAGATCACACCCAGCAGTTCATGAGAATTATTAATTAACACACAGCTGCAACATTGATCTGTTCATCTATAGACTACTAAACAGTGCTCCTTCAGATGTATGTGTATATACGCATGTATTTATGTACTTACACACTCTCGTGCATCTAATTAAGTCTAATATTTGATATGAACAAAAACAAATACTCATTCTGTCTATAGTTTTAAAATAACACTTTGTTGAGTAGTAGGTAGTATGAAATATTATAAAATGCCTGTCCCTATTCCAAGATCAGAATAGCAATACCTAGTACTTGAATCAAGTACTCTAGATACAAAAGTAACAATGAGAGATCACAACTGAAGATTGGCATCGAAAAAACTTATATAACCTAAAGACCTAAACAAACGCAAGAAAAAGGGACAAGAAAATGATAATAACAATTCTGTAGTAATGAGGGTGTTGAAACCATAACCTAACCCTAGCAGTTCTTTTTTTATCTAGTTCTCACCCAAGTGGGAAGAAAAATTAGTTTCACAATGAAAAAAAAGCGTTAACATCATGCATGAAACGTTAAGAAAATAAAAATGTAAAAAATTGGTGGATATTTATAATACCTGGTACACATATACTGTCTTGATGTAGTCTGAGAGAGAGAGAGGCGTGGGTAAAAAGTGAGAGAAATTTTGAGAAAGACGCGAAGTGTGTGTGTGTGTTGTGGGGGGGGGGGGGAATTGGAGGGGTCCAGTCTGCAAAAAGCAGTGGATACACATAGTTCTTTCCATTATACAACACAAAGAGTGTGATGAAACAGTTCGTTTTCGTAATCAGTAGGTCAATTAAACACAGCCATTGCGGGCAATGCAAAACATGCTTCCCAGCACTAATGTTCTCCAAGTGCGTGCGTCCCTGTACAACAAAGGCACCGCTCAAGTTTGTTAACAAAGAGTGCTGGTGCGGTTGCGAGACAATAATCTGAACATGTCCAAGCGTTCGCCTCTGCCGCGACGCGAAAACTTTTCGTGTATGTTATGCCTTACATAATGTATCACTAACTGACACCACTTCAGCAGAGTGATGATATTGTTTCTCAGAGAATACAATTCCACATAAGTGTCACTCTGAAGCAGTTGCCACTCTGCAGTTTAAAAGAAATCAATGATCTCTTACCCGAAAAGCGTTTCGATCGATGTCGTCCAAAACGACAGGAACGCACTTAATCAATTGTCTGCATGTTCATTGGTTAAAACTCTCAATTTCTTGTACAACGGAAGTGAACTGTTGAGAAAGTTTACCGTTGCTAGGCAGTGCCCGCGTTTACCGATGACGTATGAAACAGACGACATTTTGATAAAGCCCGATCATAAAGGACATTTTTCTCGTTCTTTATGTTGTGCAAATAACGAAAAAGCACAGAATCAACAAAGGAATGGTTACAAGCATTTGTTCCCATGAGTTTACTTTAATCTACTGGCAATCTGTATAGTTTATATAACGTCCCCATGCGAAATATTAATTGTACCTACACCTTGTCACAATTAGGTTTGTGACTAATACAGGGTTAAACACAGTTAAACTATTTACTTCCAATCTCAGAACACAACGTTAACTCGGTACTGGGAAATAAAGGTCTGTTGCGATGGGGGTTTTGTGTTTTGTTTTGTTTTTTAAATATCTTTTCTTTGTTTCGCCGTACTTTAACCTAAGACAGGATCTGCTGCGCGGTTTGTTTTGTTTGTTTTTTTTTTGTTTTTTTTTTTTCTGCAGGTGGGTGTTGTTGCGTACCAGTGGTAGTACCCACTTGGAACTACTTTTATAGGGTACAGGTTATGGTTAAAATCCGTTTGTATCTACAAAGTAGTAGTACGTAATAGCAAACACTAGTACATAATTTTCAAAGATCACTATAGGATTTGCATACGTTCGTCATCACAGGGTTATGTGGATTTTGTCGGAACCAAAATAATAATGATGATAATGGGGATTTGTAAAGCATCACGCCCAAGATAGATCGCACACTGCGCAGACCAATAATTATAAATGAACAGGTAGTAGACGGTGAGATAACTACAGGCACAGGACATAAACCAATAAAGATATGAGATGGTTAACATGACAGTATATCAAGGGAGTTAAGGATAATAATTCAGGGATAGTACTTAGTGAAGAGATATTTTCAGAGAGCGTTTGAATGTATCCTTGGAGTCCGAGTGGCGAATGCGATGAGGAAGAGAGTTCCACTGCTTAGCAACACAGACGGAGAATGACCGTTGTCCGTATGTGACTGTTTTTTTGTGGGAGGGATAGGATGAGGGAGTCTGGAGACAAGATTTCAGTATTAGGGGGAGGAGCCTTCAAAGAATATTTAGCATAGAGTTAAGAGCTTGAAATACTCATGGAAGATTGACTTAATTCTTTGCTAGCTAACATGGTTGGTACCTGAGCTCTTAGGTTTTTCCTATTCAAATTCAAATGTTGCTTTGGTAGCTTATAGACTTGAACATCAATGACCACTCTACCTTTATGCAGTCCAACACAAATTAGTTAAATTTAAACTGTTAAATTTGTCAATAAATGCCTGATTTCATGATGTATGCTGCCTATAGGAGTCATTCACAAATTTCTTGTCGATTGATTTTACTGTTGCTTTCAGTCCCGTACACAGTTGTGAAAATAGGACATGAATAGTAGTAATATACAAAATTTGGCATTTGTCAGTCATACCTAGTAAAAATATTAACCCTCTCAATAACCCAATAACTTAATAGTCTGTCAACCAACCCCCCAAAATACACACACATGCACACAAAAAAAGTTTCAAAAACGGTTTTATAATTCTTAAGCAAGTCCAATTTTATTTAACAAAGACGGACAGTCTTCTTCATTCCAGGTAGCAGACTCTCTCCTGAAAAAACACAAACAATAATCCTTATCTTCTTAAATAAAGCTTCTTTCCACTCTCTCCCTTCTCCAACATTCCATCCATGTCTACATCGTCTTAAATCTTTATTTTACAGTCTACACCATATCAGATCATTATCCCACAGTCAACACACTCAGATTATCCCACACCATCTATACCAACTCAGATCATTATTCCATACCATCTACACTATCTCAGATCATTATCACTATCTTCCATTTTATGAAGAAACCTTGAATGCTACATGAATCATATCCTGAAGCAAGATAAGAGAATAAACCTCAAATTTTTACTTATTATTCATGGGTTGCATTTTCAAAGGATATACAGAGATATCAGTCATAAACATCAATAAAATTATAAAATTACTCTTTTTCTTCTTGCCCACAAGGACTGTCTTGTTCTATATCTCCAGTTTCCTCTTTCATTTCATCATCTTCATCAGATCCTGCCTTCTCTATGTCCAAGCACAGGAGAGATTGGGTCTGTCCTGGGATTAGCCCAAGTGGAACATGTGCCCAGTCAGCAGGATCTGGCAGGCAAACATTCTTATTTGAATAGATGTATTCTTAGTCTAATGTTAGTTCTTTTTTGCAAGATTAATTTTTGGATTTTTACTTTGAAAATTAACAATAAACTCTTCAGCATGTGGTAAATTAAGTAAAAAATGCACAGAGATTCTGAATCTGTTGCATCCATCCATAGACTGGTAAAATAAAATTATTTTCTGTTAAGTAAAAAATGGAATAACATTGATTTTTTTCATCACCATGCAAGTATAACAGCAATTTTTTCCCCTCCCCAAACACACACAATACAATGCACTACACTGTATCCATTATTTTCACTCCTATAAACAGTGACAATTCTTAATTTGTGTGACAATACATTATAGACAGACATACCTATACAAAGCTGCCAGATATTTCCCTCTTCTTTGGAGACTGTACTATCCAAATCTAAACACAGGAAGGAAGAGTTAACCCTTGAGACTTTACCCACAAGCAACACTTTCAAACAGTACTTCTATGCATTATTTTTTTTTTAAATGAGCAAGCATAATTACAACCATTTTGAACTTCATGCTATCTCCATAAGTTACACATAGGGTTCTTTCCCACACAGCAAGTGACTTGAGACTTGAATCCCAGTGAAGACCTGTGCATTCACCTTCTCTTGTAATAGCCATTATACTATTCTGCAATTCTAGACAATAAATAATAAGCTGTTAGAATTACAAAAAATGGTTGAAGGGGAGGGGGACTGGTTTTTTTGTTTACAATGAGCTAGCAACTAAGGCTGTATCCCAAGGTAGCCAGCCCTGTAAACAGATGCTAAATGCAGAGAAAGAACAGCTTGTCCAAGAACCCAGGACAGCCAATCTTCACTGTATTAGTAACAGGCACTAAATGTTGCGCCACTGGGCCACCCAAAAAGATGATGGGATGTCAACATGGTACCCATAATAGTCTGCAAAACCCCATCTCCTTCACTCATAGATTCACACAATTGCCCTCTCTTAGCAGCATGTGAATGCAGACAGCTTCTCTTACCAGCCAAGGAGAAAACCCTGGATTCTGTAAGTTTATTTAGCTCAACTTCCTCGGCTGCCCCCATATTTGTATCTTCCTGATCATCATCATCTCCTACTCCTGGGTCTGATATATCATGAATTTTGCCCCTGTAGATAAGGTCCAACTCTTCCAGTTTACTCCGACTCTCAATAGGTAATGAGCGTGAATCTCCAATCCTGAAAAAAATATTAAAAAAAAAACAAGGATGGTGGAGATGCTGAAAAACCCATCCAAAAGAATTACAGAGCGCACGTAGCAGCCAAAACAAGCAAATAACAAGTTTTCAAATATTTAGGAATTATCTTGCCTGACACCTACCTCCATGTTGAATTATGTTGAAACAGAAGTAGCATTTAGTGAAAAACAAAATATATTTGTCTCCCAGTTTCTGACTCGATAACAAGTGGTTTGTATCCTCAACATGGCAAAATATGGAGTTTACCACTATACTGAGCTCCAAATGTTTTTAAATGAATATTTTACACCAATTTAAAAACATTATATCTTAAAAGAATATAATTTTACACTCTTTTATATTTCTGTAACATTGCAATTATCCAACAAAATGTATGTATCTAGTTAAACACGTTCACTTACAGAGGCAACAAGCTGCAAGTCCAGTTGTTGGTAATCTGCAGACAGGTATTGAGCAGAAGTTTTTTGCTGAAGCTGATAGAAGATTTGTATAGCTGTACCACTGGCTGCTGGTCGCCAATAAATTTCTTGTCTGAAATTCGAGAGTTTGAAAATTAACTCAGGCAAATTTCTGTCACAACATATTATTTATTGTTCAAAGTTTCTCTTTGGACTAGACCTTTATATGAATGGAACCTGATAAACGACAGAATTCTTGCTAGCAACATTTTTGGTGGTAAAATTCCTTTCTTTAAGTACTTACTAGATGAAATGACTTAAAGAAGTTATCCTGACTAGCTACCTCAATTCCAGCTGTCTACTCCCAATTGGTCGACCTGACCAATGAACAGGGAGAACACAAAATCAACTCCCTGTAAGAGTGTACTAGACACCATGGGGACCTGCATAATCAGGGCAGAGGAGAACAAAGAAATTCAAGCTGTATCACCAGCCTACCAGGTTCCTTTACTTCTCTCTTTTATGAAGAATGCAGTGGTGTTGTGAAACCACTGTCATTCCCCTCAGACTGATAGGGCATTAATGGCTGTCTAGCCTTTCCTTATTCATTCTAAAAAAAAAAAAAGCAAGTGTATAACCAGCCATGGTGTTACTTTCCTGCTGCATTTCATCTCAAACAACCAGCACCCAGCTGTCCTTGGACAAGAACAAGGAGCAGCAAACCATACAAGATAAATCCGAGGAGCAGACAATGCAATCAGTACAGCAAACATGTTAGACAAAGGTGACTTCATCACACCAAAGGCCCGACATAGAAAGTCCAAGAGGCCACTGAAACAAAGCAGCTTAAAAACACATCTGAACTCAATAAAGCCGGGTGAAAAATTGGAGGAGTGCTCAATTGAGAGTGGACAGCTGGAACTGAGGTAACTAGTCAGGATATCTCCACATAGTCATGCCATCTGGTAAAGTACAATGAAGAAATAACCATGAATATAAAAGACAGAGACCAAAAAAAGTTGACAAATGCATATATGTAAATGTAAATGCTAAGCTGTTAACAGGATTTTTCTCATACTGTCAGTCTGGTTAACTTACAATTTGCTGTCTCGTAACTCAGAATCAAATGCAGCCATGCAGCAAGAGCTTTGCTGTGCAATGAAGCATGATCTGGCTGACCGACTAGGGTCATGAGGATATGCTGCAGCAGAAGACTAGTTAACTGCCTGGACTGCACACTTCGAAGTAATGATTTCCAGATGCTTATCAAAATATCTGGCACTTTAGGAAGTTCTGCATTGAGTGTGTCTGTAAAGATATACTCTCAATTCATCACAACTTTACTAAATGTCACTTGCATGCTAAATTTTCAAGAGTGGCTTATACATAATCTAATCATGAGAAATACAGTTTACATTTAATTCTAATAATGTAATTAGTATTATAAAATCAAAATGCAACATGTAAATATAGTTCTTTACATCACCTGCAGATATGAAGTTAAAACTTAACTGCAAGAATGTCAAGGTTTCAGTTTACCATGAACAATCAAGCCCATGAAGATTTAAATTCTGAAAGTTCAACTACATGTGAAAGGTAAAATGTCTGAGTTTTAAAGATATTTCTATAGCACATACCTTCCAGATTCACTTTGTATGCAAGCAATTGTTCTTCTGTGGGTATAAGATGACCAGGTTCAATCAATTCAATCAGCACATTGTTTCGCCTGTCAGAAAACAACACAAAATATGAAATAGGATATTTAAAGGAAAATGTTGACAGCAGAAAAATAAACAGGTCTACTACTCACTGGCAGCGCCTTATAAATTAAATGATTAGATAAGCTAAAAACCATTTCATGTTAGCATATTTGATTTTCTACCAACAAATGCTTATGAGAACACTTAAAGCTCTGTGGCATTCCTACCTATGCGATAAAGTTAAAATTTAAAACTTCCAAAGGAACATTTTAGCTGAAAAAAAATTCAGTCACAAAGGGCAAAGACCTGTTCCGATCTACTATGATCTTATGTTAATCCTTTTAATACACTTAAATCCTGTTTTGCTGCTACAGGGCTTTGTTAATAGATGTGTAGTGTGTTCTGATTGGTTCTTTTTGGTTTATATTAGCAATGGGAATGGTCGCTGCCCTACGTGCCGACCGGCATAATGGGCAGTAAGTAAGTAAAGTAAGTAGCAATGGGAATCTCCAGTTTAATTTTTTTTCAAAAGCAACATCATAGAATTGGTCATCGTGTTTAGATGGGCTCATTTTTCTCAGCTTTTCACTATTAAATATACTATTATTGAAAATAAATTATTATGCACAGTTGGTGAAAAGCTTATTTCTAGATCTAAAACAAAGAAGCTTGATCATGAACTACAATTGATTTGGACTTAATGCGACCAATTATGTCTGCATGAAAATGATACTTCTAATACACAATCAGTAAAAAAGTTAGTGCATCTCTTTGCAGCTGTCTCACATCTACTAACCCAGGACCAGTAAGAAGATTATCCAGCTGACTTAAAACTGCACTCTTATCGTTTACAGAACCACTTTCTGTGCCATCTTGTATGCACTGCAAATGATTAAAATCAAGAGTGATTACCAAAAAAGATTGTAATGAAACCTTAAAGATGTCAAGCATCCATTTCTCTGACAAAATCCAAAGTTTCAATCATGAGCTCCTAGAGGGTTTTTTTTGTTTGTTCTTTTTTTTAACTGGCGTTTGAGTGAATATGCATATGACTAACATGCTAAAGGTTTACAAACAGAAAAGGATCTTTAAAACATACCTTGTGACTTGCTTTCTGGTAGTCATAAAGCAAAGTGGCAATGTCAGACATGTTAGACTTTGGACTTTTGCCTACCCTTCTTTGCAACTGCTTCCTCTTTCCAACTTTTGAACTGTCTGGATCAGGTGTATCTATCAACTGCTGACTCCAGAACACTTCCTGTTCATGAAAACTGACACTCAATTTTTGGCTTGATAGTCAACTAAATTTGGCTTATTTTATTTCAAAACATTTTACAGACTCTATGGCAGATTCAGAAGAAGAGGTAGATAAGTAGAAATTGGTAGACAACATTGAAGGGTGGTCTAGCTTCCCATTCAGCGCACTTAATAAAAGGATAGTTAACTAAGAGATGGTAATATTGTCATGTGCCTCTATTGCCAAGCCGGGCTAAAGGACTGATAATGATGATGAAGAACAAAAACAATTTAATCCCCATTAGATTTTAAAATAAAATAACATTTGACCTTCACCTTTTGGTATAGAAATGAAAATATCTTACTTGCTTTTCAAATTAATCCAAACACCAATAAATAAATGAATGCAAAAACATATTTTATCTGGTGTATTTACAATTCTGTTCTTTAGGTTAAAGAATTTTCACCAAAGAATCAAATGCCAAAACTACCTGCAGATAAGTAAGTGCCCATCTACAGCCAGCCACCAAAAGATCTAATGAGGGGAGAGAACCATGGGTTGCATCATGACGAAGCCGCACAATCCATGTAGGTATTCCAAACTTTACACACCAGAGAGACGAAAACATATTTGATGAAACAATAGACAAATTTTAATAAGCTTTTTATTAATACAAGTGACTGGTATTTAAAAATAAAACTTGTTTAGCAGTTGGTTTTTTTTTATAAGTGTTGCCAATGCCTGTTACCCTTATCAGCAAACATTTTGAGGTTAATATCCATCAGAAATAATCTAACCCCCTACATCAAGGGCACCCAGTAGTGTAGTGACTAAAACACTTGCTTGTTACCACTGCAGAGAGAGAGGCCTTGTGTTCAGATCTCCTCTTGGGACACTCTCTGTATGTGACACCTATTCACAGGTATGGCTGTGATGGGTTTTTTTCAGGTACTCTATTTCCTCCCTAGTCCCTCTCCCCTTAATTTGTGTAATCACATCTACATGGAATACATTCTCACCAAAACAACCAACCAGCAAACCAGCAAACTCACTAAGCTATATTGTAAGGCTCAACGATTCAAGCTCAGGTTCAGGGATCATCAGGGATATAGGAATGATGATGATAACACTGACATTTTTGATAATGACAAAAGTGGTGCAATAGGAATTTTACTTACTGAACATTTGTCAACAGCATCCAATGAATTTTTCATTAAAAATACTTCGTAACAGTCTTGTAAATTCATGAATAGTTGTTTTTATAATAAACTAGGCACTTTTTCCCAAAATTCAAAGCAACATCAGTTTTCGCATTACTCACATCCAGTGCTACTTTATGAACTGGTTGGGCATAACTCTTGTCTTGCCCTTTCTCTGTGACATGGTTGACAAACCTGAAGTAGCAGAGTATTAAGAAATAAATATGCAATACTCTTGAGAGAGAGAGTGAGGGAGAGAGTATGCATGTGGTGTGTGTGTTCTGCATGTACATTAATTATATAGCTCAACTCATAAAGAAAATAGATTACTTCATTCAATGGTACTGTAAATATTGCTGTATACAAATACTTTTATCTTCATCAAAAGCATATTGCAATATCATAAGCATTCATAAAAGCTGACTTGAAAACAAAGGAGTCTATATTTTTTTCCTCTACCTGGTAAGGAAAATTAAAGATGGAGATTTAAAATAATGCAGCTACAGTATCTGAATATTATCAAAGCAGTCAAACAAAATATTTTTCTTAACTCCCAATGCTGGTTTTCTTTTTTTTAAAGTTTGCTTATTTAAAAATTTACTGCTTCATATTTTCAAATTATTGAGGAAACAACAAATCTCTGACTTCTTCATAACAATTAACTCAATTGGGAAGCCTACCTAATCAAGGCCAGACTTAAAATAGAACGTAAAGTATTTTCACTGCTGATGATACTGCCAGCATCCAAAACCTCATGGTACTGGACCATAGCTTCAGTAAGTGCAGCTGTACTTTCTATGGCAACAGAAAGCTTATTCAGGGCTCTGCAAAGACATTCCAAATTTTATCAAGATACATAAATCAAGCATATTAAGCACAAACTTAATTCTCCATCACTAGATAGACAATATTCAATGAACATGGACCGCAGCATTCCAGATTAAACAAATCTACAAATAAGTATGACATTTTAAAAGACCATGTTGCACACCAACAAAAACTAAAGGGAGATAACTTCCACAATGAATTGTGCTTATGATACTTGTACAAATTTCACCAGATAAAGATAACAGCTAGCATAGTTACATATTAACATTTACAAACTTAGTACTTAGATGACTCTGAGACGGAATATGTGTGTGCATGAAAGTTAAAAAATGATTGAAATAAATACTGCACAACCTCAAAACTATTGACATTTTGCACATCATTTGTACACAGAACTCACCTGCTCTTCCAAACAGCAACTTTTTCCACGGCTTCCTTCTGTTTAGAAATGTCCTTGCTGTATAAGCCGTGGTAAACACTTGTAAATTCAGACCTGTTGACATTTTTTGCAAAAAATCTACTATATTTTGTGTTTATTATCATCCCACAGAAACTGAAAAAACACTTGTCAGAACATGTAAAGTTGTGCTAATTTTGTAATGATACGAATTTTAAAATTTTTGAAAAAAGATTCTGCAACTGCGTATTGACATATCCGCGCATGCACATGCAAGTATTCTCGAAAACCTGTTAGTCCATGGCACAACATGCTTCCAGGAGAGCGCCATGTTGTCTCGCTGTCTAGGAAAAGATTATATAAAAAAAAAAAATTCTCTCAAGGGAGATCAATTCATGATTGATTCCGCTATTTTTACCTCGCAGTGTAGAGAGTCTCCGTGATAAACAATGCCAAAACATGGCAACCACATTAAAAGCTTGTGGCTGATGTTCTGAGTGATCACAAAGAGTACGTCAAGGGCATAAGAGAGTAAGAAATTTTTAATATTAATATTAAATGAGTTATCAGAAATATTTCTAATTACTGATTGAGTTTTATTAGAGGAAATGCTAATATCGTGACTCCACCCTATACCTGTTTTTTTTTTTTTTATTCGATGAGTTTAGTTTTTAATCTTTCGCTCTAGTGGACTGCTCGTCAAACAAGTGCTTAAGGTAGTTACATAATTATGAATATGCATCATCTCTGACCTAAACCAGTAAGTCATCTATCAGGTCATTATCACGATCATCATCGAACGGATGAGGATTTGATGAGCGTACATTACCTGTTTTTCTTCCTCCCAGATTGTCTTTTTTGTCATAAAGATTTTTTATCATATTTTATGCGTCTAATATTTCACAAAATTTCATAAACTGGTCTTAAAACAGATCGATAAACTTTGGCGTTTTATGTGATGTTTCAGTCAGTTGAAACGCAGAAATGTACCGACGACAATACAAAACTGTAATAGAAGTACGGCAGAAGGTAAGTGTATATAGATAATGTGATTCAAATAATATACCAGTTACTATATATTTATATTATCTCCCTTAGATCACTTTATTGATTTACTCAACTGATTATCATCTTATTCAAACCACATTTTCACTACAGATCTCGAGATTTCTCGATCTCAACTTATATATGGGACTATACATACTTTCACTGTCCAAGCAGATCTCATGCCTTTTTTTTAACAACTCATAGTATTTCTCTAAAGGCTGATCTTAGTTTGTATGCATGACATATATATCACATGACATTATCTTCCTGGATTTTTTTGATAAAATTACTTTGTGACTATGTTTAAGAGAGTGAACTTAGATATATATGCGCATAGAAGGAACTTCAACTGCATGATTTAATGAATCATTCACAAAAACGTGACTTTTGACATGCATCAATCTGTCTTTATGTGTGCACATTTGTGTGCATGTGTTTAGAAAGTACAGCCTGACCTTAAGGCAAAAGTGACTGATGAGCAGCCAACAGATTCAGATGTGCAGAAACAAGTTGCCCAGATCTGGGAAACCATCAAACAGATTTGTCAGAAAGGTCCTGCAGAGTTCATCAAGAAGAGAGCACAAGAGCAGAAAAACAAATCTGTAGCAACCAGTGAATGGAAAACAGTCAGAATATTTGTTTCATCAACATTTAATGACTTCTTTAGTGAGCGAGAAGTCCTTGTGAAAAAGGTATTGAGAAAATTAATTTTATGATGTAGAACATGCATTGAAGCTCGTATACATACATGATTAAATACATAATTCAAGATTCTTTTATGACTCTGTCACCCTAGCTGTAAAGGGTAATGAGAAAATATACATACATATCCGTATTCACACACATTCCTATCAGTATATCCGATATCTCTCACTCACAACCACACACACACATCATACACATTTCACAAATCAATTTATAACAACTAATATATTAAAAACTAATTTTCTGTATCATTCTTTCCTTCTACTAGCCCTTTAACGTATACCTACACATGTAATGAAATAAATCAGAGCATATAAACAAGGGATAAACTTTTTTATGTGATGTTTTTGCTCCTCTTATTCTTACCTAAGTCGAAAAAGCTTATAAATGTACTTGCATTCTCTTTCTCTTTCTCTCTAACACACATCTCTTAATATAAATTAATACACATATGCACATACATTTATATAACCATAACGCCACTTAATTTTATAGTATGAACACATTTTTAAAAACCAAAACAAAGAGCTTTCTTCCTTTTTTTTTTTACATTTTAGGGTTTTTACTAAAAAAAATTTAGAGAAAACAATGCAAAATAGTCAGCAAAACACTCTGACAGGTTTTTCCAGAACTGCGAGAATGGTGTCATGACATGAAACTAAAACTGATTGAATGCGACCTAAGGTGGGGTGTACCAAAAGATGCCACATCCACGCAAGCTCTTCTGACGTGTCTGGAGGAAATTGATCGATGCTATGAATCCAATGGCCAACCCTTTTTCCTGAATTTGATGGGTACACGGTTAGTTAAGTTACATCAACTTAGCTACATCAACCATTGTATAATTGTTAGATGTGTACCTGAGAGATATACAGAGAGTCAGATTTATTATAAAATATAAGTAAAAGTAAATAGTTTTAGGTACTATTTTCTCATAATTCTCAGTTCTTTGTTTTCTTTATTTGTCAAAGTATAATGCTTGAGGATAATGTTAAAAGATGACAGGTTTGTAAGGGGATGTGAGGAACTGACAGAAAATTGTCTTACAAAGAAGTAAGAAAATTAGCCAAGTTAAATAGTAAATCATAAAGAATAAAGATGAAGTATTATTTAGCCTATGTCTATGTGGTGTGTTAAGTAACTTCACATTAACACTTTTCTCATCTTAGATATGGATGGATTCCAACTGTTAATGACATTCCCAAGGAAGTGCATGAGAAGTATGACTGGGTAGATGGTATATCAATCACATCCATGGAAATACTCCATGGAGCACTGAGGTTTGTTTTTGGTGATTATTGGAGTAGTTTTAAACAAAAGACTTGGTTTTAAAAAGTAGGTTAGTATGAAGTTTAATAAACAGCTTTACTTTATTATTTCATGTCCTAAGTAATGTTGCCGTGGGTCTCTTTTGAAGACTATAGTTGATGAACAGCAGTATGCATTACATGCAATATTTTTAATTGTTTGAAGAGGTGTGAGAGAGAGAGAGAGAGAAAAAGAGAATGCAAGTACATTTATAAGCTTTTTGGATGTAGGTACGAATAAGAGGAGCAAAAACATCACATAAAAAAGTTTATCCTTTGTTTAAATGTTGGGAGGGAGGTTACCGTTGACATCATGGCCAGCCTTTGCGTAGATCTGGAGAGAGTTCTGTCATCAAAATTGTAGTCTCTCACGTTAAATATGAAAGAGCATTTCATTTTTCTCCCAGGATATCAAATCCGAATGCAGCCTTTTTCCTGCGTGATCCAAGCTTCCTTAAGGATTTACCAACAGATTATTTGAAGATTTTTGATGAGACAAGCATGTTAGCAAGGGAGCACTTACAGGTAAAAACAAAATTAAAATAAAGTTGTTCTTCAATTTTTGTGGCTGCACATGTATGAAAGGAAAATGAAAACATATTACAAGAAAGAGTGTATGTTTGTGTGCACACTAATGCATATACACAAATTGTATCATATATAGGTGAAAAGGTAAGTAAATCAACAAAGCTTTCGATGTCTACTAAATTTAAAGACATTCATCATATTTCTCCCATAAGATAATATTTGAAAAGCTGATTATTTTTAGGATTTGCAGCATCTTGAATGTTTTTGTAAATATTTTTGAATTACATATTTTTATGCGTGTTCCTATTTAAGACAGACAAGAAACCTATTTTTTGTCCTTTTTGTGTTGTTTATCTGCATATTATGTATTATCTCTATATATGTCCTGCTGCCACTCACAGGTTTTAAAATCAGGTATTGTGGAGCACTTTCCAAACCAGACTTTCCACTATAAAGCCAGTTATGGGGGCACACAGCTTGCTACAGGAAGAGCAATGGTAAAAACTTTTACTCTTCACCTCTCTTTCACCATCCATAGTATTCATTATGATTTTGTATTTTTTTGCTCTAGATTTCTTTTAAGATCACTGTTACTCTTAACACTGTGGAAAGTATGCTGAGTTACTGTATATGGGTTTCAGACTAGCTAATGTGTGCACCATTCATGCTGGTGCTCTAACCCCTCTAACAATTCTTTTCTCTAGATGATGCTCACCTCTTAAGCACACAAATTTCAATTAGAAGAAAACACAAGCTTTGATTGGGTTCATCTATAAAAACCAATCTTTTCTTTAAAAAATAAAGCTTTCTTTACTCTTTTGAAGATTTTTTTTTTGGGGGGAGGGGTGGGGTATTTTGGCTTTTATTCTAGGGTAATGGATACTTCTGGATTTATAACAGCTTATCATAAACATTAGAACTTTCTGTCGTTTAGGTACAGCTGACAGATCTTGATGAATTTGCCTCCCAAGTAACAGAGTTCTTTAAAAAAGCCATTGCCACAGCATATCCACAAGAAGAGAGGAACAATCAACTGACACCAGAAGAGAAAGGCATGTTTTTATATTTCTGTTTTTAAGATAATGTTAGTTTTGTTTCTTTGGGGTTTTTTTGTGAGTGCATTATATGCAAGTTTACTCCTCCATGCATGTTTTTATGTATTTGTGTGTATTGTTGCATTTTTTTAGAAACGGAGCTTCAGTGGCTGTACATCGAGGATAAAGCAGAAACTTTGATTGGCCGAGACCGAGAACTGAGAATGTTGCTGGATTATGCTCAGCAAGCTCCTGAATTGAATCTAGAGCAAATAGGTTAGTGGTTATGTACTTTGTACTATGTAGCATGTTGGAGAAGGTGCATTTCTTAGTTTAGGTGACAATGCAAAATGGTCATTGTTTTTAGAACAAAACATGGGTTAATATGGACCATATACTTTTGCTGTGCTCTGTGCGTGTAAATCTTCTTCTCATTCTATTTTACCTTCACAATTCATCAAATGACAAAAAAATGTTTCTTTTCTCAGATGGGAGTGATAATCCATCCATTCGTAAGTTGAGTTTTTTTGTCTTTTTTCTTTTGTTCTTATATCCATTCATTTACTTCCATCATTTCAATAAATAAAACTATTAATAACTCTATGCTTGTTAATTCTGTCTCGTCTGTATTACACTTTATCTAATTGATTGGACAGACTAAAACATTTATTTTATAAAAGTTATTGGAAATAATGCTTAATATAAGTTTATATTTCCACAGGTAAAACCAGTGAATGGGACCTTGAAGAGAATGACAATCAACTTTGTTTTGTTGTAGCAGAGGGTGGGTGGGGAAAAACAGCATTGTTGGCAAGACTAGTCCACCAAGCATGTGAGGTAACTTTAAAAAATAATTGTAGAGACCTACACTTGAAAATGCAGATTTTCTCATAGCAAAAAATTTTTTTAGAAGTAATCTACCCAGTAACCCAGTAGCAATGGCTACCACATTTATATGAAGGTAAAAAGTGACAGGAGAGACCTAGATTTCCTTTTCCACATACCATGCTATAGACCAATGGGTCACTTACAGTTCAATAATCTATGGTCAAAAAGTTGTGAATTTTTTTCACATTTTCCAAATCCATTTTAAAGTTTTAATGTCTTTGCAGGATGGACACAATGTGTTTTACCACTTTGTTGGCAGCACAGCTAGCAGCAGATCTCACGATAACCTTCTGCAGAGACTAATCATGGCTCTAGCAGAAGATCCTGCAGGTGAAATGTTCATAAAATTTTCTTTGGAATTTGTCTTGTTAATATGCATTTTAAAGGTATAAATTGCTGGACTGTAAAGCCTATACACTGAAATTGTTAGGCATTTTATTCTTTCTTTCATTTTTATATTAGTAACCATTTTGTAAATTTGACATGAAAGTTTAATCCTCAGTAATATTTGAAACAGAAAAACCTGATGCTTCTAAGAAAAATTTTTCTGTGGTTTTGCATCAAGGTTTCTTGTGAAAAATTTCTGTTTTCTTTATTTCTAAAAATAGATCGTCGGTTATCTGATCCTGAGGCAACAACAGATACTCTGAAGGGACACTTGCGGACAGTACTGTCATCTTGTCGACACAAAGGCAAGAAAATGCTGCTGGTCTTTGATGGACTAAATGAGGTCAGAGCATCTAAATTTGTGTTTGCTCCCTGTGTGTGACATAGAGAGAAAGAAAAAGATCAATAATTTTGCAGGAAGATGAGAAGATATTTTCTTCTTTTTTGGGGGGGTCGGGGTGGTGAAGTTTAAGGTACGAGGAAGAATAGTATTTTTTCTTGGATTTAGGTTATCTGTATCTAATAGGATTCAGCTTGACTTCCAGAATTCAATCAATTCCCTAACTCCACAGAATTCATAGTTATGCCTCATGTGGTTCATGGGTTAAGCAAAGTTTTCCATGCAATATTCCAGCTGGACAACAATGAGACTGTCCAGCATCTGTCATGGCTGCCCCCAGCATTGCCACCAAACCTTCGATGTGTAGTTAGTGCCAACATGGCCCATTCACCCACAATAGCACGTCTACATGAACATCCAGCAGTACAAGTGACTTTAGGTGCCCTGGATCGTGGAGCACTAATGGAGCTTGCGTCTAATTACCTAGAAAGGTTTGGAAAGGTAAATCACTAAAAAGCTTTGACTCAAGACCTTGAAACTGTTCTGACAAATGGTAACTGGTAATCACATAAGTAATTAATTCAGTATCATCAGTGAGGGTATCATGATTCTGTAGAGGAAGATGACATGCAAACTGCATGGGCTCCTCCAAAACATGGTACATTTCTCCAAGTTGTTAAATTTGTCTTGCATTTCTTATGCCAGATCTGTTATTTACAATGTGCAGGCACCCACTATTACTACAATATAATGATAAAACCAAAGAGAGCTAAACTAATGAAAGCTTTACAGTGAAATATGCCTTTATAATGAAATTACACAAACTATTCTTTAATTATAATTGCATCTTTTCTGAATGTTAATCATTTCTAAATGTGGAGCCAGTGCTGTCTAAATTTGTCTCAACACTAGCCTTACCTTCATATTTTAGATTATAATTTTGTATAAACTGATTGTAATTTTATATAAACTGATTAAAATTTTATATAAACTGAATATTTTATTATGCAAATTTTTTTTCCATTGGCTCTTCAGAAATTGGATTTGACTCAGCTTCAAACGCTTGTAGACATCAGCAAAGTCAACAATCCTCAGTGGATGATGTGGATGTGTGAGGAGCTGCGTATCTTTGGAGATTTTCGAATGATGGATAAAAAGCTTTCAGAAATGCCAGACACAATGGAAGACTTTCTTCAGCTTTTATTGAAACGACTGCTGTATGAAGATGACACAGGCTGTATTAAGAAAGTGAGTTGTACTGCAGACTGTAGTTGCTGTTGATCATCAGCTTTTTTTTTTATTTTAACATCCATGTTAAGAGGCTGGGAAAGTGAAAAGCCAAGAAGCGCTGGCATCTGAAGCAGGAGATGCACATAATAGCCAGTTCAATACCTGTGTGATGCAACAAACTTTCCCCAGTCAACCCCACCGTTGAATAGGTACCTGACTTCTCAGAGAGTTGGGGAAGTTTGAGGAGAGGAGATGGGCAGTGACCTCAAAATAAAGCTGACCCTGAGGAAAGCATAATCTTTTAAACGGTCAGAGGTGGCTTTATTTTACTGTAGTGTAGTGGTTAAAACACTTGCTTGTTACTATTGTAGTGAGAGGCCCTGTGTTCAGATATTGTTTTGGGACAAATTCTGTATGTGACACCTGTTCAGAGGGTTGGGCATTGGGGGTTTGCTCTGGGTACTCTGGTTTCCTCCGCCACCTTGATCCCTCTCCCCCATAGTGCCAATTCATCTCAAAGTGGAAGCACTTTCCTAGTAAAACAATCAGCCAACTACTACCTTTACAGCAGAGTTAGGCTTCTTCCTCTTTCTTTCTTATGTTTTTGGCACTGAATTTTTCTCCCTTAATTTTCCATGGGTCACGTTTACTTATTAATTTTTTTCTTTTATTGCACATTTAACAGACTCTGTGCTTGACTGCTTGCTCACAAAGAGGTCTGCCCAGTGACCACATTCTCCAGATTCTAGGTGAAATCAATGACAAGAGAGAATGTCCTCAGCTGCACTGGGCCCAGGCTCGTCGCATCCTGAAGCCCTACATCCGCACCATCCAAGATTCAACCCATGCAGAAGAATTCATCACTTTTAACCATGAAACCATGTGGAAGGTAGACTGCTTAGAATGATTTAATAAATTAAAAATAAAGAAAGCAAAACAAAATACAATAAATAGACCAACAAACAATGCTGTATTTACCTGGTCATGAGGTTCATTTTTATCTTACTGGTCACTACCTGCAGATCAGTGGCGTAGGAACCAGGGGGGCAGCGGGGGCAGCCGCCCCCCCAAGGAAAATACAGGGGGGGCAGGAATATCCTTTTGCCCCCCCAATATTTGAGATGTAATTCTCACAAAGAGCAAAGAACTGAAGAAAGGTAGGGGAACGTAGAGAGGAGACGGTCATCACCGTCACAAAAGCGGGCCCTGAGGCAAGTGGAGGCTCTAACACCTCTGACGATCAGATCGGGGACAGTCCGTTGGTCTTGTTTGCCATGCTAATTGCAGGCTGTGTTGAAGCCTGAGCGAAGAAAGCAGCCGGACAGTACATCGGTACATCGAGTGTGGTCTCCCTCCCCCCTCCCCCATAATGCGACGCCTTTTCTTTGGCGGTTTTCGTTTGACCAACATAAAACATCCCCCACCCACTCGCTGTCACCCTAAAATTATCTGCTATCGCTTACATTCTTACAACCAAAGGGGCCGCACTGGCCATCGGGAACACAGAAAGCCAGTAACGAATTAGTTGCATAGCAATACCCCAGTGAGTCTTGCCAATCAGACAGGAACCCTTACACTTTGTGAAAAGCTAGCGAAGCACGAGGACTTCCATCTTACTAGACACTAACGGTTTAGTGCGAATTGACGGCTTTGACTTCACCTAAGTCAGGCAAAGACTCTGAGTCTCTATATTGGTAGTTTTCTTTAGAGACAGAGAGACTGGTATTATTGCTATCTACGACTCAGGGGGAAGTGCATAAGTAACATTTCTAAAACTACACAAGGGCACTCTTTTATCATCAACGACTGTGGCTGGTACTCAACATAAGTTATCTGTGTTATACTGTTTGGTTTGTATATGTGTGTCCGTGTTTTGGTAGATGGCCATAGAACGTGTCGCATCGCTGGCTCAGCACCGTCGGGTAGCGGAGCGAGGAAGGGGTGGCCCTGCGGCCATTCCCACCCTAGTTTCGTCCCCTGGCCACGGTGGTCTGGCCAGTTTATGGCCCTTAATTATAGGGTAGCCTTGCGTCCCTTCCTCTCTGGTCTCTTTGATTCTCTTTGGGGTGGATGGGGCTATTTTCCCAGGGTGTGCGGACACCAAGTTCAGGTATAGGGCTGTGTCTCTTTGTAACGTGGATTATCTCGCGGACGCTGGTCCCTGTGGGTAGGGAAAGGTTCTGGAGGTTTCTCGAAGCCTATAGAAACCTGCCACACAGGACTGGGAGGACGGCGGGGCGGAAGAGGAGTTTTTGCGGTGGTGGAGAGACCTGTGCCCGTCTCTGGGAGTAGTCGGGGGTTTGCCACGTGCTGTGTGTACTGTCGCTGGAACTGGCGTACGTGGTGTCTAGAAGAGGGTTCTAGCAACCAGCGTATTTTCCCCGCGTTTGTTGTGAGATAGAACAAAGCGTGTCACGAGCCGTTGGGTGAGTAGGCTTAATTAATCTTTACCTTTGTTTTTCCACGCAGTTTTTCTTCCTTAAAACAAACAAAAACATACCTGAGAAGTTCCATGACACAAACGCGCTTGAATAACTGTCTCATTATGCGTGTATTTAAAGAGAGGGTTGATCTGCTTAATCTGGACGAGATTGCAATGGAGTTCATTAATAGAAATCACCGAAGACGCAGTTTTTTTTGGAACACTGACTTGCCAACCTTGATTAATATGATTTATATGATTATAACGTTTATCACATTTCTTGTGAATGCGTTAGCCGGGGAGTCATTCTTTACTTTGTTTTTTCTTATTTAATGCTGCTTTGCCTTTTAACAATAAAGCAGCGTGTTGTGATGCTACCACTGTGTACGTGCGTGCGTGCAGTACCCCACCCATCCTTGTTTACGTAATGTGCGAGTGCGAACGCCGCTCACTGTCAGCAGGGAGTTTGCCCCCCCAACGCCGAACATCTTCCTACGCCACTGCAGATGCTAATAGGATTTACTTAAGAACCTGTTTAAGCTAGCTTACCACATTTTTTAATCACTTTCTGTGGCACAAACATAGTCTGTTTTCCATAACATGATAAAGTTGCAACAAGTTTTTTTTTTAACCACAGGCAGTCAGACGCAGCTTCCTGGAGCAGGAGGAGACAACTCAGTGGCACAAACAGCTAGCAGATTTTTACGAATTCTGGTGCAAGAAAGAGGAATTTAGGACAAATGACCTCCCTTTCCATCTGCTAAAGGCAGGGCTCAGAAAAAGGTTTGGGAATTTTTGTTTTAATCTCAATAGCTTTGCCATTGGGGCACTGGCCTTTCTCTCTGGACACATGAATTTTCATCATTTTCAACAATTTAAAAAAAAAATAATACTCATGTAAGACTGCAGTTTTTATAGTTTCTACATTAGTAAATTTTAATAGAAGTCAAATTATCTTACGTGAATTTGCTTGAAGTTTGTTTTTCAAAATCGGATATCTAGGGAGGAAAGTAAATTGGATCCAACAACAAAAAAAAATTGTCATGAAGTAAGGTACCACACCTGAATGTGGTTCTGTACCCACAAATCATATTAAAAATACCACTGAGATTTCAAAAACACATAGGGTATAATAAACAAGGTGTCTAAATATACAGATAACAAACGATGTCAGCAATAAGAAGCATTGCATATGCTCCATCACTTGTAATACCTAACACTGAGATACGCAAGTCACTTGACCATGGCAAGGCGGTGGTCCAACAGAGGATCTGTTGCAGTATGATAAGTTATATTTTGGTTCACCTCAAAATGAAGATCAGGTGCTTTCTGTGCTGATCGCTGAGGCAAAATATTTTCAAAAGAGCATGACTAGGTCTAAAAAAATAGTGTTTTCCATATTTTATCTTTTCTATAGAAAATGAATTACAAAATTACTGATTAATTTACATCAAACTGCATTATGATGTGAGTTCAGCGTTCACAAGACCTTTCATAACAACCATATTGGAAGTGACATGGGAGATTTTAAACATTATTTTGTGTACAAGGTTCTTCACAATTGATTTCAGTAAGTGATGATCAAATAGGTTAATTTAAGTGTTAAAGTTTAGGTTAGTTTTCAAGAAAATGTTTTATTTTCACCATCAATCAGATCCAAAATCAAGACTTTATCATTATGTACTTTGAGGGTAACATCTGAAATTGTTAAACTTCTAAAATCAGTTTCTTGAATTTCAGACTTGTGCAATTTCTAAGGACAGATCCAGATTCAGCTCAGATTCCTGCATACCAGCGCAGCAACTTTCTCAATGTAAGTTTCATCTTTCTTGCATGCATGTTCACTCCCTCACACGGACATTGAGATATAGCTATGAAGACTTTCACATCTGTATGTGAAAACTTTGTTTGCTCTTAATTTTTCTAAATCTCTTCCAGATCTTTCATCTCTCTTTTTAAGCTACGTAACTTCTTCTGAGATATGGTTTATGTTCAAATATTAGTTCATCTGAGACATTTCACAAGAAATAAATTTCAAGGTCTTTAACGCTTCAGAAGATTTATTCTCCTTGTGAATGCATCAGGTCATTTGTTGAAACAACAGATATTTCTTGATTAAAAGAATTTTCAAAACAACTGCAGTTTCAGCTTCAGGCCCTGCTAAAACTATCAGTACTTCAGGATTGAGTAAATCTTATCAAAAACTGTAGAGCAATTTTTTATTTTGTTGTTAACAATGAGAACAAATATTTCATAATCAGTTCAGCTTCTGAGTTTTAAGCAGTGTTGCATAATCTGAGGTGCCATTACAGGAGCATAACAAGGCAAAGTTGCCATCTTGTGTTTGATTTGGATCTTCATTGGCATTTGCACAGGAGATAAGGGGTTTACCCTCAAAATTCCTGATATTAGCTCTTAAGACTGTGCTATGCCACCCATCACTCATAATCATTTATTTATAAAGGCAACAAAATAATATGCTACACTTTCCATTTTTCCCTTCTTTCAGGAAATACGCTGCTTTGGCTTTTCCGACACTCACATGGCTGGCACAAAAGAAATTCAACTTTGCCACCTCTGTTCGCTAAAGAGTGGGTCTTTTCACCCAGGCATGAGACTCCCCAACAAAGATTGCTGCCTGTTGTGTGGAGGGATGTGCATGCAGTCAGATGCTGCAGCTCGCCTGTGCAATTTTCATGCTCTGAGAGAAAACCCTGCACCCTTTGTGTCTGTATGCCACCTTTGCAAGATGCATATTTTTCAGAATCAAACAGGCCCTTTGGCAGGTACCCCAGCCTTACTCTGCCATTTTTGCAGTTTAGGTATGAAGAGATGCTGTGCCATAGAGAATTCAGATGACTGAGAGGTGAAAACCACCCCAAAGAGCTTGTCAGATTAGTATCAGACAAATTCTTAATGTGGATAATTTTTTTTTTAGGAAGGGATGGGGTTTGTGATTATACCTTAAAATATATACACAAAGTATAATGAGAACATTTTGATAAACGTGATAGTTACACTTGGTTTCACTTGCAGCAGCCCTATGAATTGTTTATGATATGAAAGCATAATATGCACACGTATTCCTACATTTTTAAATTTGTGTGTACACTGTTGCAATCTCACCATGTTTTGTTAGTTATTGATCACTTCGCTCAGGGTATATGCTTTTAAGACACCTTGCACAGTTTTGTGCCTTTAGAAAAGTTTTATCCAATATTTTATAGTTTTAGATAAACATTGTTGCTTGTCACCTGATTTTTTATTTGGGCGGCAGCAGCATCTTGGGTCTGTTGGTATTTGTATTGTGCATCTTTGCATTTAGAGAGTTTCTATATTGAATATTGCTGCCTGTCACCTAATCTTATTTGGGCGGCAGCATCTTGGGTCTGTTGGTATTTGTATTGTGCATCTTTGCATTTAGAGAGTTTCTTTATTGAATATTGCTGCTTGTCACCTCATCTTATTTGGGCAGCAGCAGCATCTTGGGTCTGTTGGTATGTGTATCATGCATCATAGAATTTAGAGAGGTTTTTCTTAATTGAATATTGCTGTTTGTCACCTAATCTTTTTCTTTAAGAGGGCAATGTCATGTTGGGCATGTAGCATTTGGTATGTGTGTAGCACATAGCATTTTAAAACTTTTAAAAAATGTTTTTCATTGGTGTGTCTTGAAACACAAAGGTTCACATGCTCAACTTGTGGTCGAAAACGGAGATAATTATTTAGGTGGCCAAACCAAAGCAAATTGCTATTTTACACTGACCTCTGTGTGGCTCAGATGTGAAGGCTGACATTTTTTTTTTTACATGCAGCTTATAACTTTGGGACATTCCATTTCCTTTGTTCCCAGTAATATTCATAAAAGATGTCTATAAATATTTTAATGACATCCAGCTCAATAATATTTAAACCCATATTTAAAGGTTTTAAGAAAAACTTTTTTGCCTTGGGCAATTTAAGCAGCAAAGTTTAACATATCAAGACTATACAATATGATTATGTAGCCTTTTTTATCTATTTTTATTCTTGTTGTCCACTTTTGCGGGTTGTTTGCAATTTTGTAATGTAGATGTTAAATCTATTTTGAAGGATTTTATCAAAAAACAAATTTTATGATCATTAAAAATAAAGCTTCACTTATCTCACAATATCTGTGATATAGAGTATTATTATAAGTGTTTTATCAAACAGCATTTCGGTCTCTTTTGATTTATTTTAATCACCCCTCTGATTTGCTGTCATGAAGGTATCACTTTATCAAAATAGAAAGCAACCAAAATTCTTTCTTTTATTCTGTTGCACTTATTAGAACATATTTAAAGACCCCAGACATCATTAATCATACTGGAGTAGAACTTTAATAAAATATTTAAAAAAATAAAAAATAAAACTATGAACAAATACATTTTATGGGATTGCACCCACACATTCACATTTGAACACAAACATGTAGACTCCACACACACACACACACCCATACTGTACGTGTATACATACATGCACCATAAGTCTTACATGCAACTCTGCACCTTCACTATTCTTGCGTTAAAAAACCACAGAAGTCACATTTTTCCTGACTAGTGATGTCAAAAATGGTTCATTTATCTTTCCACACTTAGGCTGTTGTAAGATTACCTCAGATTCTTTTTTAAGATTTCTTCTGAACAGCTTTTGCTTGGGTGCATCTTACGAAAAAGCACAAATTAACAAAAATAAGGTTATTCTCTAAACCCTTGAGTGCTTAACCAAATTTTGAATGTTCTACAAACCTATTTACACAAACCTAACTGAATTTCAGTTGAAATCAAGAGACTGTTAAATAAAACAATCTGCAACTCATGAATTTCTA
>SRHC01001049.1:192255-206857 GCA_004794325.1 Pomacea maculata
CCAAAATTCTTTCTTTTATTCTGTTGCACTTATTAGAACATATTTAAAGACCAGACATTATTAATCATACTGGAGTAGAACTTTAATAAAATATTTACAAAAAAAAAAAAAAAATAAGACTATGAACAAATACATTTTATGGGATTGTACCCACACATTCACATTTAAACACAAACATGCAGACTCCACACACACACACCCCCATACTGTACATGTATACAAACATGCACCATAAGTCTTACATGCAACTCTGCACCTTCACTATTCTTGCGTTAAAAAACCACAGAAGTCACATTTTTCCTGACTAGTGATGTAAAAAATGGTTCATTTATCTTTCAACACTTAGGCTGTTGTAAGATTACCTCAGATTCTTTTTAAAGATTTCTTCTGAACAGCTTTTGCTTGGGTGCTTCTTACGAAAAAGTACAAATTAACAAAAATAAGGTTATTCTCTAAGCCCTTGAGTGCTTAACACAATTTTCAATGTTCTACAAACCTATTTACACAAATCTAACTGAATTTCAGTTGAAATCAAGAGACTGTTAAATAAAACAATCTGCAACTCATGAATTTCTGAGGACTTTGAAAGCCTCTCATGTAACCAAATCTCAGCATGATTTGTGCTTCAGTAATTGTCAAAGGTCTTGTATGTCACCAGAAATGACCAGTTTTCCACAGGGCCCCCAGTCTGTCATCGCTCTTTAAGGTACACACTCAGCTTGCTCTTCTTCACGCGCACTTTCTTTTGCTCTATTTTTCTCTTCTTGGCTTCTATTTTAGCTTTTGTCTTTTTCATCCGTTTGCGCGCTGCCACTTCTGGAGTCTTGACAGCCTGTTGAAACAAATGCCAGTAGTGATGTTAAAGCTAGTGTCGTACAGAATGCAGATTCGTGTATGAAGCATCTAAGCATGATCCTAAGCTCATTAAAAAAATTTTTTAAAATACAGGAAGATATAAAACATAAGGAAAACTATAAACATGATATGTTTATTTATAGAGCACCTTCCCCATCAATGAAGGCAGGCTCAAGGCACTTTACATTACATGCATGGAGTCGAACAAGCACACATCGTCAGTAGGCACCAAATGCATCTTACAAATTCATTCATCATTTATTAATTCTCACACACTCTCAGACAGGATGGTGGAAACCAGAGAAAACTACTGACAATGAGCCCCGTAAACAGGTGTCACAACCAAAGAGATTTGTGTAAGAGCTGAGATGCAAACACATAACAACTAAATCTCACTGTGGCAGTGATAGGTACTTTAGTCACCGCATTGCTAACCATCCCATAAGTGTCTGCATACAGTTAACCCACAGCAATTATAAATTTTCATTTCTTAAACATAGAGCTTAAACTTTAAAAGAAAGTTAACAGAAGAGAGGAGTAAGGAACAAAACAGACTGAAGAAGAACAAGACACATACAGATATTGCCCGGTCGGCTTTCCTTTTCTCTTTACGTTGATTTCGAGCTTGCTGTACAGAGGCATAAGTAGCTGTGAAATCGTTGATTCCAATCTTTTTCTTCAAAAATGAGATAATCTCCTGTGCTGCTGTCTTCAGATACTGATCTGTGAAAACAAAAGCTCAAAAGTTAAAAGTAGACACAGTAAAAGAAACAGTATTTACGAAGTCATTCACTGATGTTCACAAGTTTCAATACTATGAAGACAAGGCACCAAAGAATGGAGTCTACCTCTAATGTGCAAGAATCCGAGGAAATCAGATAGTTCACACCATTTCCTGAAATTTCCATTTATCTGAAATTGCTGTCTTGTGGTGCCATCAGTGCGTTTATATGGCAATAAAAGACTAGCAGAAAAACCTGTAATGAACTGCTAAAAACCATTTCAATTTTGTCACAGGTTTTGTTGATATATATTTGTAATTACAATTGCATAGGCTGATTGAAAACTTTTATGTGTTTGCCACATCAATGCCAGAAATTTTCAGAATCACACTTTTGTTCCAATTTCTTTTTTTTCTCATTCACCTTAGCAAAATATCATTTAGAGAAGAACAAAGAAAACACGCAATTAACAAACACACACACACAAATCAAACTAGTTATGTAATGGCACACTCAGCTCTATTTTAGATTGTGACAACTTACCACCATGAGACTGGTCAGCTGTTTCTCGCTGAAGAGATGGCAGCACAATAGGCAACAGTGCTTTCATTGTCTCGATGTCTAGTTTAGACACAACAGCAGCAATCCATTTGAACACATGAATTCTCTGGAAAAAAAAAATGTGCAGACCATGCTAACAAAAATAATAGAAACACAAACTCCAATTATTTGCAGAATTTGGTGCTTATTCCATTCACTAAAGCCTACCTTGATGAGTGTGGAATTATAACTTTCACATGTGTACATGTTTATCAACAACTAAAGGTGAGCCACATTTTAACTGTGGATTTTGGCTGACAGCCATCCCATTGGAAGGCAAAGTGATGCTGATTATGCTCTTCAGGAAACAGCATCACATGCAACCTCTTAGATCATCTGACAGATATTTTGACATAGTGCTGTCCCTGTGTTTGCCAGGCTGGGACTGTCAGACCCAGGGTCCACCCCAGCAACTGATGGCTCTACAAACCTAAGCAGCAAAGGAAAGCAGAGTAGAGCTAATGCTTGCATATCAACTACCATAACCCTTATGGTTGTGTAGTGAAATGCAGAAGGTGTCCAACAGAAAAAAAAACCAGTACAGGCCTTCTAAGATGGATAAGACTGATCTCAACTCCATCCAAGAATCCCATCAAACTGAAGCCTACAGATTCTCATGTTTGAGGCTTTGAAACCTTCAGGCAAAACAGGCCAACTGGTCACAAAAGAAGAGTCCTATTTCTTGTTGACATGGCATCACAGATGTGCTGACAGCTCAAGCTACAAACGGCAGCCTTCAGTACATCACCATGAAAGTTTACCTAGAAGGAAAAGAACTCCTGATTGCCAACATCTTCCAGCTTTCAACAGAGAAACACCTGACTGTCGGCAATCTCAACAGCCACTCACCGGCAAGGGGATACTTCAATCTCAAGAGAAAAGAGATCAAAGACTGAGTGACAGACAACAGATTACTTCTCATTAACAAACCTGATGACAAGCCATCTTCCAGGGCTTGGAAGAAAATATCTTCAGCCCTTTGCCTCAAATGACATCTAGAAGAGAACCAGTAGTAGAAGAGTTGGCAACCTAATAGGAAGCAGTGACCATCTACCCATCTTGCTCCAAATCACTGGTATATCAAATGTCACAGAACAATGTAGGAAGACAATCAGCTGGAGCTTCCAGAAGGTGAGCTGAAAGAAATTTTAACTTCGTGAGTGAAAAACCACTAATGACATCAACAAGAATGCGAAGACTTTCGCTGAAAAGATCCTTGCAACAGCTTGTTAATGCATCCCACATGGTTTCAAACATCATACTGGAGTAAGACACTAGCCAACTTACACTAACAGCTGTCAGAGAACAAACTGAGTAGAAACCCTTCAACTTAGACCACTGCGCTGTGTAACAATCTCAAGGAAGATTCAAAACCAAGACTTAAAAAATTCAACAAATCTGTAGTGAGAAGATGTTGACATTGAACTCACACCAAAACACAGCCCTGCTGTGGCGCCTGGTCAAAACCCTGAATAAAGATACTTACCTCTTCTCATGGACCCATAGTCCTAGAAGAGGATGGAGTCATTCACACATTATCGCAGACACAAGTGCATGTAGTGCAGCCAAAGTAGACATACCCTACAGCAAAGCCATAGCACAACTTCAAAAGCCACTGGGGGGAAAAAACAACCCACCATCAGATGACGAGATGCTGAATCTGAAGCACCACCAGCACATTATCACACTGCCAACTTTACACTGTACATATGTACGACGAGGGCTGACATACACTGAAAACTGCACGTGCAAGATAGGCCAACAGACCCGTGAGAATGTCCTGTAGTTCCACTCACTACACAAACATACACAAAGCTTTCTCACTCACTCAGTCACACACATTATCCTGCAATAAAACGCTCTTTGTGTACATTACCTTTAATGTAACTTTAGGATTGTTGATGACTTCAAAGTTAGCTTCTCGCACCATCCTGCGGGCTAACCAGCACACAGAAAACTTTTTCTGCTCTTCCTCATCCAGTTGGTTTTCAGTTACAATATGGTGAATGTTCCTTGATAGAAACACCAAATTCTTCACAACCTGTGAAGCACAGAATGTAAACATTTTTCTTAAGGTATCATTCACAAAAAATACCATGTAGTTCAGTAGCTGACTGGAAATAGTGTAAAAACCATTCATGGTCTAGTCTGCATTTAATTCATACATTACTCATTTCCAGTCAAGTTACGGCTAAAAGATGGATTTAAGTAAATGTTCTCACCTGAAGGGCTAGTGCTTTGTCAAGAATAGGTGCCTGAAGTTGACTACACATATCAAGAACCAGTTTTCGGATCTAATAACCAAACAAACAAACAAAAAATTACAAAAAAAATCCATCTTAAAGGCAGAATACCACATGTCATAAGTGATTTGGTAATAAAAGCCACAAAATTTAGTAAGAAATGTCAGTAGTATAAGTGACGATGTGATTCATTTTTAATAAGAGTGCACACAATAAGACACCTGTAAAATATGCAAAACTCTTTTATCAATATTGTTTTTAAATTTTTTTAAAAACCTCTACACTCTGTTAATATTTTCTAAAAATCAAAAAGAACTAGAAGGGGCCATCCCATTCATTTCTTTGATCTTCAGCATTTCCAATGATAAAAAGAGAAAAAAAAATATAATATAGGTATAGCTGATAAGATCTGCATAAAACTACATTAAATACACATTTTAAGACCTTTCATAATTTGTAGACTTCTAATCGATCAGTTATACATCCCTGCTCGCATAGCTACCGCATGTAGTAGAGAGAGAGGAGGGAACTGAAGTTGTTTTTTTTTCTTTTCATTGCACAGATACATAACACATAAAATACAATATTTAGAAATATAAGACAACATATGCACATAAGGTAACATTCATTTAAGATGGAGGGAACTAAAGTTCACTAGTGATGGACAAGGTACAGAATAAGTTAAACAAGAACAGTGAGAAGTTTGTAGAGATGACATTAACAGCTCACCTTGGCTCTAGGGTTTTCAGCAATGTAAGCTACCATTTCATGTCCGTCCTGGGGAAGAGAGGCAAACACGTGTCCAAAAATCTCGCTTGCTCTCAAACGAACCCAGGTGTGAGGGTATAGAAGATGCTGCTCCACAAACCCTGTACCAACCAAAACAAGCTCACAAATAAGACACTGCACAAAATCTACAATTAATGTCCAGCTAGTATCTTTGTTATAATATATCTTGCAATTAATTTTTTTATAGCTCACCTAAAATTATGTTGATTTCATTTGTCCAGCGAGCATTGCGTAGGATGTCAGTTGCAAGGAAGATTTTGGTAACAAGTGTCAAAAAGTTGAAGAGACAGTGGTCTAACTCTTCCTCCTCGCTGACATCTTGTGGCTGAAATTTATTCAAACACACACATATATTACAGATGCTTCAGTCTACATATATTAGCTGCCATGGAGCATCACCATACAATATACACAGTACACAGGATGCAGTTTGTTACAAAAGAGAAAACTCAGATAAACCTTAAACTCACATGAAGTTACCATTATTCATTCTTATCCTTAGCTCATGTCTCAGCAATTATTTCACCTTTAATCTGAACATCATCAGGTTTAAGGATTATGAATGCTTTCTCCATTCACCTTTTCAAACTTCTCAGGATCTATCTGCTGAATAATGATAGGAAGAACTTGAGGAAGATGAGCTTTCTGGAAATGGGCTGCCTCCACCTCCACAAAAAGACTACACAGTTGGGCTGCATATGTTCTGTGCGTGGTCTGTACACACAAGGAAATATAAGAATGCAGGTGTGTACAATGTACCTGTGAAGGTAATTGGTAGATACGGTGTGCTGCAATTTTTTAAAAGTTTGCTAGGATGGTGTCATGTTAAAATGTTGAAATAAATGTGCTAGTCTTGATTTTTAAAAAGTAGATGTTTTTCTCTCCCTCTGCCAAATTAAGCATGCCAACAATAACAGTCGACAAGATTTCAATTTTTTTTGCCAAGAACAATAACAGTTGACAGATATCCTGTGCTGAGGTTTTTCTTCTCTACAAATATGTATAACTGTAACATCTTTGTTTCATTTACTCAATCAGCAAACTTATTTCTTTGAAAACAAGTTTTTAAATACCCACTTTTTTGCCAGTTATCCAGAGTAATGCAATGGAGAAGAGAGAATCCATAGTTGGGACATCCACCTACCCAAACACACAAATACTGTAATAACAATAGAAAAGATCTCTTGTATAATGCATTTCCCCCATACAAGGGAGCTCAATGCACTTTAATACTGTGCAAACTAAAAGATACGCACATAAATACACCGGGATAAAGCTGCAAAAGACATTCCCTTTCATCTAAATTCATCAGACTATATTCTAATTCACTTAGTCCTTCTATAAATAGAATGAAAGCATATCGATTAAAATTCTTGAAAAAATAATTCGAAATTCAGATTGTAATGAACCACGCACTAAATACGGTGTCAAGAAACACCACTTAAGAAAAAAAATATCACTCAAGTTCCAAACACACTTCATCAGAGGGATCCATTACAAGCAGCATAAATGCATCAGTATATGCAATCTCTTGTCCTCTCTCTCTCACACACACACACATCTGAAGACCACAATATACCTTTCCAAGAAGGGATTTGATGGCAAGTGCAGCTAGCTTTCGGCATTTCTCCGATTCATCCTTCACCATTGTCACCGTCAAATGCACAAGGAAGACGCCAGCATGTTTTTGTAAAGTGTCCTTGTTAAGACAAATAGATAAGGTTATCACCAGTTATCAACGTGTCCTTGTATCACCTGCTAGAGACAGGGACAGCACTACTATATAAAAATGTCTACCTTGCTTGTCAAATGCAACTCGAAGAGGCATAAAGGAATCTTCCAAAAAGATGTGTCAAGTATTGCACAGTATGACTAGATTCTAGTTGGGTTTTACAATTTTTTATCCCCCTCCCACCAGTTTCTTTACTTCGACTGAGTTGCTGGATTTTCTACCTCTCTACTCATCACAACCACTCACAAATGATATATTCTCAGTCTTCATTCTTTCTTCTTAGATTTAGCTTTTACCTCCATGTTCTGTTCTTTATTATTGTGCTGAGCTTGTAGATTTTGTTGCAAGGTACAGGTGTATTTTTATTTTATGATTATTTCATTTTATTATTATCACCATAGGTGACCTGTTTAAAGGCAGTGACTATGCATATCTATGTAACTTTATGTTGTTGGTACCACCACTACTATTCCCACTGATATTTCAACTACAAGTCACAGATGAAAGTCAAAAGACAATCAATGAAGAAGTGAAGGCTAAAAATGGGTATTTTGGTAGTATAACTAAGCTGTAGTGACTGCATCTATGATGATAGCATTCATCTTGAGATAAACTCTTTGTTTTGAGACCATTATTATTCTTATTTCTGTGTTTGTAGTTTTTTCTCTGTAAAGCCCTATGAGTTAGCCTTTGACAGCAGGATAAAGCGATATAGAAATTCATTTAATTAAGAATGAAAATAAATACGAAGGCATACGTTAGTAAGTGTAACAAGTAAATGAATAGATTTCTAAAAGGCAGTTCTAATCACCTGAGGGAAGGTGGAAAAAATTGATGCTATCATCTCCAAAGTAGACAGACGCCCATCCTCAAGCTCGTACATCAGCTGTGCTATGAAAAAATTCAGGTGTTTCGTCAGGCGCTTCCCAAGCGGATAGTCAAGCAGATACTGCAGCACCACCTTAACATTTGGAGAAAATAAAAAGAGAATATAAAGAAGTGAGCTAAAGCAAACAGGATTTAGTCTATTACATCAAATTATCACTGAATGTAGCTCATACCAGACAGACAAAAAAATTGTAATATCAAAATATATATAACTACAAATATACTAGAATAAAGCTCCCAAGATATTAGTAATCTCTCTCTCACTCACACAGACACGATTTTTCCAATAAATGAATAAGTGAAAATTTACTTTTACTTACTTGTCGACATTGTAAACGTAAATGGTCAGCCTCTGCTGTAACTACCATTGTCTCAACTGCTTTTATCAGTTCATGGAGTTCAGGAACATTGAGCTTTCGGTGTAGAATGGCCTAAAAGAAAGACTCAAAACTCATTTAAATGGAATGTGACATCATCCAGATATTTTTTACAAATTTTATACTATCAAAGATCAAAAATGAATGGTCTATCAGTCTTTGTGAAAACCTAATATCATTTTTCAAAAGATAACTGTAGTTACTATGTTCTTTTAACACAGATTAAAAACTAAGTTCTCTAACATTTGAAAACAGTTTCTGGTCTGATTCTCAAATGGTTGCAACCATGTATATATACAAAGAAACAACAAAGTGGTTAAACAATATAACTCCACACATATATATGTACACACACATGCATGCGCAAGTCCACACTCATGTATGTGCATGCAAACACACACACACACAAACATACACACTAACCTTTAGTACTGAAAATGCAGTGCTCTGGCGTGTAAAGTCAAGCAAGTCGCTCTCACAAAAGGATAGCAAAACCCGAAGATGCTCTGATGACAATTCGTAATATTTCACCTCTCTCACCAATACAGTCACTGCCTGTTAATAACATTTTACACAAACACACACATAATGTTGTTTACTGCAAAATAAGAAAAACTGTACATGTTGCCTGACACATTTCAGTCTGCTTTCCTTGATGAAAAATTCCTTACAGAGAAACTGATTAAAACTAAAAACTAAAACACACTCAAATCATACATCTCTTTGAAAAAAAATTATGTTAAATGAACCAAATGCACCCACATACAAGCATTTACCATTCAAGGATGAGAATGAGGAAAGAAAAGTCAAATGCAATACATGGATCAAACATTAAATTTTATAAAAGAATATGTCTCTTCCAAATAAGCATTGGTTGTGAGTTAAAATCAATATCATTTGCTCTGCATGCACTAATGCATATCAGAGACTTTATTTAGTCTGAAAATAACATTTGGTGCTTTGGGACATTAGCCAAGCTTCATTTTCCAGACACATCGCCTCATCTCACCTTAAAAGCCATGAGCAACAGTTCCTGGTTATCTCCCTTGGCAGCCCCAGCACAGGCGTAGTTTTTCAGCAGGACAAACATCTCTCTACCAATTATATTGATCATCTTCTTTAAGGTGGGCAACGGGAATGTCAGCAGCCAGCACAGGCAGCGCAGCATGGCAGCATTTACCTGTGGTCATTATGGGCAGGTAGATATTACATGGGTATTAATAACAGTTGAATAGGTAAAGAAGGCCACAGTCAAAACACTAAAGTTTATGCAGGTATTCCTATCATATAATCCAATGACAGATTTTCTAAAGCATTTTTATTAATTTATTGCAACTATTATTTGTCTTGCTACAAAAAATGTGCATCACATATATGTTCAGAGGAAGTACTGCATTCTTATATATATGATGCTGGAAAGCAGGATCGAAGTCCAAAATATTACTTACTCTTATGTATTTGCAGGACAGGCATTCAACAAAGCTTGGGACGAGTGGGTCCAGCAAAGCTAAGTGGGTAGAGTCCTCTGGCTTCAGCATGGACTTTTTCAGGCAGGAATTTAAAAGCTGAGAGATCACAGACCAAGATGCCCAGAATAAGTACAAGTACAGAAACAAAAGTTGTTGGGTTTTTTTTAATGCCCATGTATAAATATAGGACAATAAGAGCCATGTGAAGGGCTCCTGTGGCTCTAAACAATGACATACAAGCTCTTTTCACAGCAGAGGAATCTTCAGCAACATCACTTTCAACAACTTAAATTTCTTAGAAAGTTTAACAATTACAATAAGTGCAACAATCACTGTATGCTTACCAATAAGCCAAACTCCACTAAAACATGGACTGTAGCTTTCTTGGTGGTTTTGGGTTTGATACCTCCACGAGGAATAGGTTTTGGTATCAAAAGACAGCTCTCTGGCTTCATCACTTTTTGAACATCCTCTTTCTTTTCTGTTGGTCTGTCAAAAACATGCACAGGGACAGCAATCATTTTAAATCATGACCTCATAGATGATGACATACATAACTGGCAGAGAAAGTCCCATGTTTTAAAGAAAGAAATGGAGACAGAAGCAAGAACATTTTGGGAAATTAGCCAGCACATACATTTGCTCTTTAAGCATGGGCAAGTTGTCAGCTGTTAAAGTGTGGATGAATATCATCATGGTCTTTGCGTCAATGGCTGGATTGCTGACAAGACCACTCTCCACCTTCTGCAGCACCAGGCGCACTTTGTTAGCAGTCTTCTGGCTGTGGGTCCCCTCCAGGACCTGAGCAAGAAAATAATGGCATTGACTTTTAAAGTCCCACACTTTTAGTTTGCGCATTATAACATCACAGTAATTTACGAAATATAAAAGTAAATCATTATTCAGAAATACCAAAGTTAGTCAATTTATCTGTAGATGTAAAATAAATATGGATTACAAATCGTTATTATTATTCTGTATGCCTCTGCATGCATGTTTCTATGGTTATCTGTTTGACCAACCCAGTCTATCATCATTCTTTTAATTACCTAAGCCATGTCCACTTACATTTTTAAGGGGTTTAACCAGCACTCCAAGCATATCAGGGCTGATGAAGCGAGCCATTAGCCTGTATGCCAGAAAGCCTTTCGATGCCTTAGCTTCAAATGTCTTGGCTCTTATGCCAGCAATGCCTTTTTCTTCCGACACCTTGCCAAACAGTTCCTCTTGAAATACACACTGTAGGTCATTCATGGCAGGATCAAGGTCACCAGGTTTAAGTGTTGACATGGTTTTCTTGAGAATGTGGACTAGTGTAAAGCTCAGGACATGAAGCTGTGAACATTAAAAAAAAAAACCATAAAATTTGATGGTTAAAAGAAAAAAAACGAACCAAAAAGTATAAACTGCTAACCCAAGGAAAGTGAAAAGGAGGAATATGCTATCAGCATTCAATCCCTTTGTCATTTCATGCTTAATGGGTACATCCATAAATTCCACACAAGAAATATTTTGAGTGTTTAAAGGAAGCAGTATTTTTCACCATCCTTGCACAACAGCCATATAAAACAAATAGTGATCATTACATGTGGTCAAGCTAGCCTTCTGTTTCAAGCTTTAAAATTTGCTATCAACAAATATGCTATCTGCACTGATGGACTGTGCAAAAATTACAAGTGAGCAGCCAACAATAATGTAATACAACAGGCTAAATAGCTCTTTCAAAAATTGTTCTAAATAATATTTTTTTAAAATTACAAATAATAAATAAAAAGCATTCACAGATCATACTAGTAATAACATTTGCTCTTTTCGTAGTGGGAAATTCAACTCGCCTGATAGCCCTTTGTAAGCACGGAACGCATCTCTTTAACAATAAAAGGCAAGAAGCGAGGACCAAGTGCTAGTGCAATCTTGACTAAGGTATCTCGGGCAATGATGCGAATGCTCTCAGCTCGGGATTTTAGGAAGTTGCACACACGCAAAAGTATTCTGCAACAAGTTAAAATAAACAAATAATAACAATAAAACAAGATCAAAGTAAGATGTAAATGAACAGTACTAAGGAAGTCTAACAAAGTGGGCCTGGTGCTGCAGTACTAACCATCTACAATCATACCTACATAAAAGGTTTATGTTCTAGTGTAGCTGTATGTTGAGAGTGGTTCTGAGTGTAAGTTTAGCTTTAGCTTTCAGTTATGTGTCTTAAGAATGTAGAGCTCAAAGAGCATAGCAGCCATAGAGAATGGTATCAGTCTGTTACCCTTCTTTTTACTGGGTGGACACAACTGTGTTTGCAGTTGGAGGACCAGGCAAGTTTCCAGCATTAACTTTCTGCCCTACAATGAAGTGCCCTATATGCACAGCTGAAGAACTCATTAAGAAAACAGTTCACCTGCTTTACTTTAATAATCAAGTGCCTACCCTGGGAGTCGGCTCTCCAGGGCTCCAGATGGCAGCTTTTGCAGCAATCTGACCATTGCCATGGCAATAGGAACTCTCAAGATCTCATCATCTTCAGCATATTTTGGACCTGCCATCTTGTGAATCTCATCACTCTTAACCTGAAATAATTAAAAAAAAGACTTTGAACATGAGTTCTGTTTAAGTAAAAATGCAACAAAAATTACTATCAACTCTGTCCTTTTGCTTTATAACAGGAAGAGGAGGAAAGGAACGACTTTGCATCTAATACAGAGTGTGTGTGCACACAGGCATGTGTGTGTGTGTTTATGCATGTAGCATGTGCTTTGCATTTGTATACATGTTTGCACATGCATGCACAAGTGCATGTAGCCATCATGTATGTGGGCAAGGATGTACACACTGGTTCACATATAACTGCCATGAATGTTGCTTCACCTTTTCTGTCAGCTTCTTGTGCAGCTGAGGAATGAGACTCTGGAGCATCATGCGGTGGACTCGGGTGGCCAGGCCCGGTGGACACACATCTAGCCGGTCTGCTGAAAACTCTTTTTGCTTCTTAACAGGTAATGATGTTTTCCCTGTGTCCTCTGTTTCTGGAGATAGCATCTCTTCTTTTTCTTCTGCTACATCATCCTCTACCACGGAAGGCTTATCCATCACGGTGTCAAGCTCCACAATAAAGTCATTGGTGTCACTAGTTGCATCTGAAATATGAACAGAGTAATAAATGAGTTTCATATTTCGAAAATACTTCACGGGCCAGCTACTTAATTACTTCATTGAATTTCTTGATCACTGACATATGCTGGTCGTCAAAATAGCTTGTATAAGGAGCAGTGAAATAAAATGTATCGGACGCCAAGCTTTTTTTGCCCAGCCTCTGCTATGTTTTTCTGACTGCCGCTTGTATTAAGACAGTCTTATTCCATGAATTTTTAAGACATTAATGCAACTGACCTGAAGTACTACTCTTTTGTTCAACTGCCTTGGGTTCAGGTTTAATGTGGAACTGAGACTTGGACAAATCAAAGTGAAATCCATCAAGTATGGCAACAATCACCCTGAAATATGGAGATACAAAACATGAGTTTTGTGCAGAACACACATCTTACTCATTGCTATAAACACCTGAATGCTACAAAACCTAAATATTGATTACACAATCATAATATAACATATTGTCAGGGGGTCACAATTGCAAGCCTGAGTATTCTGGCAACATACATTGCAACACTACTTTTATCAATGTAATTATGGATGTGTGATTTTCATAAAGTGACCATGATGATGACACTGACAATGATGATGTATCTGACTAACTTTATGATAATCCTCTGGTTTTCAATACGACGCGGCAACTGACTCAGGTACAGCCGCAGCAGCTGAAAATAACTCTCCCAGGGTAATTGGCGGCACACCATGCATGTCAGATCTACAGATGCATCCAGAATCCCGCCTGACTTGGCGTAACGTGGATCCAGCAGGTAGGAGTACAGCAGAGGAACCACAAAGCCCATGTGCTGCTGGGGGGTGAGTTTGTAGTTGTGCAGGTAACGACTCAGCCGGCGTAGTGCTCTGGTCTGTTTGTGAAGCTGGTGACAGGAACAAAGGAAACTAACAGTAGACTGGCTTCATTCACATACTTTAGAGAAAACGATTTAAAAAAAAAAAAAAAAAGTAGAGAAAATGTTTTTTAACATTTTTATAAGAGAAAGGAAGAAAAGCAGTATAGGAAGAGGGAAGAGGGGACACAAAAAGGTAATACTGGATAAAGAGTGCTACTGGGACTTAAATCATTAAGGTCTGGATTTTGTTTTCAAAAGAGATTAGACAAGACACTGTAAGGTATTATTTCATCAGATTATGACAGCAACCTCAATTACCTAAAATAATTAGGAACACTGGCCCCCTGAGTGCTGATTTTAACAAACTGCACCCTTTCATGTTGTTTAATAATTGGTCAATGTCGTCAACATCTCTACACAAGTTTGTGCTACTTGCCTTACAAATTTTAAGAACATGATGGAAAAAGAATTTACCTGTATATGTCTGATGTTGACAAAAAAGTCTGCATCGACATCTGTGTCACAAAGCCCTGACAGCCCAACAAAGTCATGGTGTTCTGGGTAAGCCAACACCAGCGCTTGGAGAACAGCCAAGAACTCATGTCTTATTTGCTGAAAGATAATAAAATAAACATGTGAGTTATATCGCACAAGATCACACTAAGCACATGATGTAGCACTAAACACTTAAGACAAGCAGGAGACATAGACAAGATACAAAGAATGGAAAGATAAACAACCATGAACATAAGCAATAAAAGACAAACAAAGAGGAATCAGGGAACAAACAGTAAGGATGGAGAGTGTGATAAATCTGCAGAGGAAGACGAGCAGGTGGACTAGTTATAAGGAGTAACGCTCATGGAACAGATGTGTTTTTCATGCATGTTCGAAGGATTCGATAGTGGGTAGATGATGGATATGGAGGGAAAGAG
>SRHC01001049.1:207675-217803 GCA_004794325.1 Pomacea maculata
TGTAATAGATCTACCTGGTAGGGACGATACTCAGTCACTGAAGGGAGTGTTGTCAGCCAGATAGTCCCGATTGGCCGCACATGTAGTCCGTTTCAGTCCGTTTCTGACTATCTATAGATCTAACCAACGGTCACAAAATGGACGCGGTTTGGTAAAAGAAATTTCTCCCGTACAGGGACACTGACACGCAGCAATACGGTGCTCCTCACAGTCAGACGTATTGAAGTAACACTTATAACCATTCATGCACAAGCTGGAGGAAGCGAAATTCCCGTAGAATTCAAACATGTCAAAAAACGTAGGGAATGATTGTGAGCCGGGGTCAAGCCACAGAGTAGCGCCCCCTTATCTTATATGTGAAAACTTTACAACAGTAGACTTACTTCTTGCTTGCTGCGGAGGCCTTTCTTGACAAGAGGTAGAATAGCTTCACCCACAAGTTCTTTGTACACACTGACATCTGAAGTCAGTCTCTTCTGGCACTGAATGATGGTTACCAAGCAATGGGTGGCATTGTCTCGCAGCGACAGGTCATCAAACTGCCAAAAAGATTAATTCTTTAAAGTTCATAAACAACTGACCAGACACTTTGTTCTCTCAGTTCTAAAATTTTCAATGGAATAAAATAATGTAAAAAGCTCTGTGTGTGTGTGTGTGTGCAAGGGCCTGCATATATATATATACACACACAGTACAGTAAGTAGTGTATATTTGTACATAAATACATATATACAAATTACTGGCGAATAAACTAAAGAAAAATTAACTGCGCCAAAAATCCATTCAAAGTCAATGATTACATTTTTAACGATGAAGCAACAGTTGTAGACAAGCGGCAGAATGAAGTCTAAGTCCACAAAAGTGCATTCTGTAAGACGCTGCACTGTCGTTCGGAACGTCTGAAGTCGCAGGGTGTAGTCTGGATCTTCTGTTCTCTTCGGATCCCAAGAGTTGAGCTGCAGACACAAGGTGTTTGAAAAAAATTAGTCTAAAGGCCTTGAGGCAGTGAGGAAGGTGAATGAAATACACACAAAAAATACTGTCTCTAGGGAAAATGTTTTTATATTCAGCACTTTTTTTTTGTTACAATCTTTTATGTTAGATATTAGTGTTACAAAATAATCTAGTAAATTTAGTTACTTTTTTTTAAAGCAAATATTTATCTGCAAGAACACACACATACATACACAAGATGACATCACACAATATTAAGTTCTCACATTTTCCACAATACCAGCAATGTCAGCAAGCTCTGGCACTTTTTCTCCAAATGCCTGAAAAATTGACAAATTTCAAAAATATTATTAAAACCTAGAGCGTTTGCTACCAAAATTGTAATTCACAATAGAACACAAAACAGAAGCAAAACTGTAATTCAGATATCCACACTCTGCCAAGTCAGCAACTGTCATTTCCTAAAAACATAAAAATGCTTCCCTCCCAAAGCAATACATTCATGCATAACAGAAAATCCTGGAAATAGATTAAGAGTAACACACACCTTGAGAATCTGGCACAAGAGCACTCTTGACTGGCGTCGTTCCACATTGACAAACAATGGCAGCAAGGATCTGCACATAGAAAGATTGTGAAAGTGAATCTGTGTCAATTCAACTCCATAGAACCAAGGACAAGATTGTAACAAATATTTATGGAGCACTAAGCTATGCACGATTTAGAAAAGAAACAGAGAGTGGGAAGGGAAGAACCAGCAAGCAGTCAGTGAATTAAAAAATCTTGCAGAGAGAAAAATAATGCACAGAGAAATGAGAGCAGCAACTATTACACATGACTAAGCTCTGTAGATACTGAGCATTAAGTCAAGCATGTAATGTCAAAGCTGTTATTGTCCTGTGTTTATGATAAAACCACTAAATATTATCATATTCCTTCAACATTTTTGACTAAAGAAGCATAGACCACTTCTCTCTATAGAAATTTAATCTAGATGACTGTATAGCACCTTTTTTTTTGCTGCAGTTCATATTTTAGTGAGGTAGGGTATAACAAGACTTGAATTACACCATGTAAATGGTTGTCAACTGTGTCTGCACAGTAATAAAGATATCCCTACCATATTTTGCAAATGGCCTGTGCCTCTTCAGTCAAAACTTGGAAGAAATATGATAACATTTAGCAGTTTTATTGTAAATTGAAAAACAAAAATCCATCTTGCAAGTCAGAAATGGCATACCTGTAGAATGGACGTGGGTTGGCAATTCTCTTCATCAGATTCAAAACTGACTCAAGCGTGCTCTCCTCAAGCTCCTTAAACAGCCAAAAGACAACAGAATGATTTCATTATAAAGTTAGTATTCAAATATGTGGGTTATAATTAATTCTTCAAGAACGCGATTTTCTATGGGAAAAAATCAAGAAAAAGTAACGATTAACATCAATATTTGTGCACTATATCTCCACGAAGAATAAGGCATGTAAACATGTGTTCACACACAGGCACATGTACACATGCATAAATACACAACAGACACACACAGAGAGAGAATAACAAGATAAGCTTACCTGATGCAGACTCTGCCCAGTTCCCAAAAATGGCACAAGTAATGAACACAGCCGCACTGACTGATCTTCTTCTTTAACATAAGCACTCACCCTAAGGCACACAAAAATTACTGATTAATAAAATATGTTCTTTATTATATCACACTCTAAAAATGCACTGGAAATAAAAAAATATAATTTTGAGAGTAAAGTTGCTTTCTTTGAGACTTGTCATCTAGTAAGTCTCAATAAAAGAGAATTTACCCTCAAACTCTTATTTCTTCTTTGACTGTACCAGATGACATAACCATAGGAGAATAAAGATTACGCAGAGCGAAGAAACAAACAACCACATGAGATGATAGGAAGCGAGCTGTTCCGCCATCATGATTAAATACGACAGAGCTATAGATGCAGCAGGAACAAAAAAAAGACTGCCACAAAAGGAACTGTGGACAAAAGTCTGACAAAGGAACATTACAATGGAAGGCAAAGACAGTGCAAGCACCCTGGGCACACATTTGAAGCAACAACAACAAAAAAAAAACTCAAAAAAACAAAACAAAAACAACAAAAAAAAAAACAACTTGCAGAGAAGGAGATGCAGGTACCTAAGACACAACTAAACACAGAACAACCGGGCTTGAGGAGACCTCTTAACACACTTAGAATTCAGAGGCTGAAAGCATCATGTATAGTTTTCCAGCATCAACCACGAACTTCAGGAACTGCAGACTTTCCGAAAGGATAATTTGTTCTTCATAAAATGTGCAAACTGACCTTGCAAGGATTTTCATCTCTTGAAGCATTTCTTCTTTGCCACTGCTTTTTAACTCTTTAACCAGGGAGCCACTGTGATTTTTCACTGCACCCTCTATGTATGTTAGCAAGGCTGGGATGTAAGGTTCAAGCATCAGCATGCTATCTGGGACCTTGGCAGCAGCTTGTTGAGAGACACTTTCTGCAGTTACACAAAGGACAACTCTCATTAGATATCCTGGTTTACTTGCTGGTATCAGTAGTAAACTGTTATTATCATATCACAGTTTGCCATTTATGAACTTTATACAAATAAAATAAAAAAATTACACATTTAACATATCTAAAGCTCTGCCTCTCTCTTTTCACATACGCACACACACCCACAACACACATTCACATGGAGCAGATGACATATCCCCTCCTTAACCTTTATCCCTCCTTTCTTCTGAATTACCGGTATCCTCACTGTCTAATACAGGCAGTCCTCGACTTACGACGTATTTCCGTTCCTACGTCACGTCATAAACCGATTTTCGCTGTAAGTCGGAACATACGTACATACTGCATGTAAATAACATACTTTAAACACTTATCCTATCCAAACACCTATCCAAACACAGTAATTATAAAAAATGCATATAAAATACATTTAATAACGAAATGAAACAGGAATAATAAACAGTTCGCGTTACGACGTTTACGACACAAAACCACCTAAGTCGAAACAAGGCTTTATACAGGGAATGGGAGATATGTCGTAACCACGAAACATCGTGACTCAGGGCTGGCATAACCCAAGGACTGCCTGTACAATGCAAAATCAACCAACACTAGAAGATCATTCCCATGAAACATTAGCCACATACACAACACCCCCACCTCCTCTCCTCCTCCCATCCCAACAAACACAAGCACACATGTGCCGTCAAGCAAAGAGATACCTGTCCTCCTTCTTTTAGCTGCTGGCTCATCATCTTCAACTTCATCTTCAGCCTCTATCATGTTCTCAATGGTTTTTAAAATTATATTAGCCACAGAATGACCCAGACCAGGAGATACTAGCAGATCAAACATGACAGCCAAGGAAGACTTGCCACCAGATGAAAACTGTTTGTTCAGGAAGACAAAATACCTAAAAAAATATTTAAATGAACAATAAAACACAACAGTCAAAATAAAATGGTCACAGATGGTGGCAATAATACTGACACAAGCACAGAAACCAGATGTTGTGAGCACAAAATGTCAATACAAATTTTTTTATTATTAACAAATCTCAGTCAATAACTTCAAGATATATATCAAATGTAAAGAAACCATTAAAATGATTTTTCAATATTTTAAATAAAAAGTGATAATTTTAAAAAAATAAGACAAAATATATATCTAAGAGAAACGATAAAATCTCACTTTGGATCCAAACTCCAGCTCTCAAAAAGTCTCAGTAGTGGGGAAGGCTGACACTTACTTTCTATCACCAGTCTGTCAAGCTAAAGATGGCCAAACACAGCATGTCAATGCAATGCAAAAACTGATCAAATTGACGACAACAATAAAATTATTCACTCAGCTATAAAAGATATTTTTACAATCATTTGAAAAGAGAAGTCCTTGATGATAAGTGCCAATTCATCAAACTAAGTTTTAAACATAACCAATTGAAAAAATAAAAGTCTGTAAAGTGTAAAATAGAGAATTAGCCACATTTTCATACCTGTGGCCACACAAAAGTTTCCAAGATAGCTTCCACTTCCTTGTCTGTGAACTCGAATTTGTCAAAATCACCCAAAAACTGCCAAAGTTCAATAAGAAACAAAAATGCAATCAAATATTATAAAATAGTAAAAATATAACAAACAATCAAATTAATGGATGAAAAGTTTAGTAGTATTGACACATGATTATTTCATTCCTTATAATTTTAAACATTTAATTACAAATACAATGTTAAAGATAGCAATCATACATATATATATAACATTGTTTAAATTCAATGTAAGGATGGAAATGGTGCCCATTTCTTGTGATGACTTTAGAATGACAAGGTAAGCTCATTCCATATAACACGTGTGTGTATGTCTCAGAGTATATGTGACTACATATAATATACATGTTTCTTTTTATGAAGATGTAAACTCACCTGAATAAGTCTTATAAAAATAAGCTGCCTGACAGATTTTAACTGAGTAATAACAGATGGTCGCACAAGATGCCGTTCTTTCAAACAAGATGCACACATTGCACCAATAGCCAAAAGTAAATGCAAAACCCAGCGTGCATTGTCTTCAAGAAGATGTCCAAGTTTATCCATTACAATGCTAACTGCTCCCAGCACTCTGTTCAAAAGACATTTTTTAAATAGCGTGAGCAAAAAAAGAAAATTATTACTGGATGAGAGGAACTGAATTAGGGTCTAATGATTTTCTTTGCAAACATTCACATGCATTCTAGTTTACAGGTTAACAGTTTATTTACAATAAAACTTAGTACAACACTCTAGCATTGCTTACCAGCCTAATAAAGTCATTCAGACAAAGAAACTTTTCTTCATAATAATGCCTGCCCTTTAAATGATTAGCAATATGCAGGAAACCTGCATATCCTAGGTCAGTTAACAAAGCCTACAATCACCATAATCCAAAACCTGATACAAAACTAAATACTAGGACTAATCTGCCCCTTACTTTAGAGAGTCAGCAGATGAGAGGGCAAGGTAAGTGAGATGGTTTAAGTGAGAGGCGACAGAAGGAACATGTTTAAATGTGGGAAGTTAAAATTATTTAGAAGCATAGGATGGGCTGAAGAAACAAAGAAAGAATGATAGCTCACCCTTTCATTTTCTTGGGAGCAACAAACTTTTTTAAATCTAAATTTTCAGCCAGTCCTCTCACCATAGCCAAGGGATCATCTGCAAATAAAAATCATAATAAAAATGCAGCTTATGTTTATATTTTTTAAAGTTTTAAAATGCCAAAAACAAACTTAAATAAATCTAAGTCAAGTTACAAGTAATGTATATATTTTTATATACCTTAGGGTCTTTTTAAGCTCTACAGTATTCCCTAACAATGCACAGTATCAATGAACAGAATTAAAAAGGAAGGATGGATGCAAATAACAATAATAAGCAATGACATCCTACTAAGGTGAACTGGCATTAACACTGTAAGGACAGAAGATGAAGAAGCCACAGTGGCAATAAAGAAGCAGAATGTAATACAAGTAATAAGTTACAATAGCACCACCTACTGACCTGTGACATACTGTCTAAAAGGGCCAAAAACCAGCCCCAAGAAATACTGCATTTCTTTGGAAGAACATCCAGCAAGAAATCGTAGCACAATAGAGCGGCGAGTGTCTGCCCTTCGACGACCTGATGTTTCGTTACCAGCTTTACTTAGCATCTTGCCATAAAGAATCCTATAGAAAGGATTCATATAAACTATTGAAAGGATTTACATAAAAAAAGGAATATTCATATGTACTACAATTGTAAAAACTTTTAAAAAGTCCCAGAGGGATATTTCAATATAAGTACACATTATAAAGTGTTTCTTTTACACGCACATTTATATAATACATACACATATAAATCAGAAAAACAATAAATGTGTCTGCACATCCTCTTCCACTCTTACAAAGAAAAAAAATCCATCACCTCATGAGTACTGGCAAGAGTTCAGCACGATGCTCTTGTCTGATCTCACTGGACTCGTGGTCAACACTAAACAGAACTACTTCACTTTTGAAAGTCTTGTTGTCCAGCAGACGTTCAAAATTTTCTCTGCATATAACACAAACATGAGATCAGAAACTGGCATGACCAAAGGTCAGAGTAGTCGGCTTCAGGAACATCCATACTATAAGTACGATTTGCCGTTAATGTTTATGTCTGCCGACTAAGATAAAAACAAATTCAACATACTAAAGTGCTGTAACACTAACTATGGTGACTAGCTGAAAGGTATAGTTACTTTTTTTAATTTGCTGTTTCCTGCATATGTTGTTGAGACAGTAGCAAAGACAAGATTATAACTAGAGTAAGGTTATTTTGAGATCTTTTCATGAAAGGAAAAAAACGATTTAAGGAAATGTTTAAAAGAAAACAAAATAAAGACAAAAGAAAATGACTTACTTGTATGGAGTGAGGTACTTGTACTTGTAGGTCATAATGCAATCAAAGGCTACCTTCTGAACTTGTGGATTCTTGTGCTCTAAAAACTAAATAACAACAACAAAAATACTCAAAACAGATGAATGACATGGCAAAAATAGCTCAGAAGTCATAATGGGTGAAGGAAAAATTGCTAAATGTGAAAAAGAACACAAGACTGTGTGATCAACATTTTTATGCATAGAGAAATAAAAGCAATGTCTCTTTCATCACAACATCAAAAACTCAAAAAAAAAAAAGAAAAAAAGAAAACTGACGAAAAGATCATTTTTTTAATTTTGCAATTTTCAGGGGGTTTTTAATATAAAAAAACATTTTTTTAACCTTTCACAATTAGTTTGTGACATTCTATCAGGTTAATGACATCATACACTGTCTGGAGGTGAAGACCCTCACCTGTAAGTAAATATCTTGAACTTCTGCTTCCTGATAAAGAGAGCGAGGATTTTGGAACTTGGCAAATAATTCTAGGTGTGCAAGTAGTGATCTAAGGTACACAAAATAAAAAGCAGCATGTCTTGAGTATACAAAGACATCTTTTCGATCAACATTTATTGTTAAAAGAGCTTCATAAGTCCATCTTTTAGTCAGCTATCATGGACTTCAGCAACAACACAAATACAATGCCAAATTGAAATATTTGCTTAACATCACTTTATTTCCTTGAACTAATTGAATTTAATTGTTTGATATTTTCCCTTCACTCTCAATAAAACTTTGCTAGGATGTTTGTATTATACTGTTGCATGAATATTTAAAATGAACATCACTGAAACATTTGTAATCTTGTAGCAGACAAACCTCAAAGAATTACTTACTGCATCATTGTCTTATACTTGTTCTTTCCTACACCACCACTGATACCATCTGGTGTGTGAATGCTTTGTCTTCTTAACTGTGATGTGCTTAGATTGAGTTCTCCCCCATCAATTTCCATGGTCTTTCTTTCAGAAGAGTCCTGTACAGTCCCTTCTGGATTTGTGACATTATCACTGTCTTCATTCTCTTTTTCTTCTTCAATGTCTTCAATCATATCATTGTAGTATTCCTTTCTGTGGATTAAAGAAGCATGCATCCAAATCTTACCAGTATTTATTAACTTAATACAGCTGATAACTGAGTTAATAACAATCTCCCATTATTGTGTTATGGCTATGGAACCATCATGTTAGTTTCTTGACTACACATTTCACTGTCACAAGATATAACAATGTTGACAGCTCTTCAATCTGAACTGTCTATTTTCAGCACTTTCTTTTGGCAGGCCAGTTACTGACAAACATTGTGGTTTTTACCATACCAAGCTCTTATAAGAGAGCTGCAACTGTTTGTGCATTTAGCTTAAAAGTGAGATCTTGGGTCATAAATATCCCTCTGCCAACAACAGTGATAGGCACCTTGTTTAACAAGAGAAGGTAGAACATTCCCTTCTGTAAGCTGTTCCCTACACACAAGCCTGTAGCAACATGAGTATTGGACATAGCTTTATTTTTTTTCCTTCAAAGACATTTGGGATTGGGAGTGACGTGGGATGGGAATGGCTCAGTTTTAGCAAATCCTCCAGTTAAGCTGTTTGACACTTGCTATTTCTGCATGCATCTAGCTGTGCGATAGCAACTCTTTCTAAATATGTTATTTTGTTTACAATGTGCCAAAAATCCTCCTACTCCCCATTATCACCATTTCCTCATATCTACTCCTCCCTTAAATACATGCATACTGGTATGCATTAAAAAAAAAAAGCAAAAATATCCTCACTGGAGAAAGCCAAGGAAGAGAGGGACTATTTCTCTGGACTTTGGTTCACACTTCTCTGGAAACAACTGCATTGCTTTCCACAGATGATTTCTGAAGACAATGTAGTCTGGCTTTCGTTCTGACATAAGTTCAGCCTTCAACCAATGTGTTAGAAGCTTTGCTGGCGATGCAATGTCTAAGTCTTCATCATCCCTGTCAATTCCCTCTGGCTCATTCAACTCTTTTTCTGAAAATGATCAAAGATATTTTAGAAATATTTACTACAACCACTTTACTAAACACTAGGGACCATCAAAAACATCTGCCTTAAGTTCAACCAAAAAAGTTTTGATGGAAACTACTTTATTAATAGAAATTTGATGACAGAAATTTGTCAATGGTAGTACCTGATTATCTAGGACAAATGATCATAAATTAATTTTGGATAACATGTATCTGGGACGATGATCTTTTAAGGTCTTTTCTCTACTTTCTTTAAATAATTCATTGAATACTAAACTATATTCTAAAAATTAGAATTCACAGCAATGGATTCTTTCCTGAAAACATACATACTTCTTACTTCCAAGACAATACCTGTCACCCTAGATAAATGATACAGGCAAATTCGTTCTCAAAAGCTATTCTATGCAGAACCATTTGTCACTGCAACTCATTCATTCTATGTACCATTCACTTGATCAACTCTACTTGCCACGATCTTGTACGAGCCTGAGGTGGCCTGGGGTCACGCACTGTATCTGCTGTTATTGGGAATGTATGTGTGTGTGTGGGAGGGGGGGGGGGGGNNNGAAGAGAGAAAATGTGTGTGTGTGTGAGAGAGAGACACTATTTCAACGTGTACATTTATATCATCAAGTATATGTATATATTATTGCTAATACAAGCACTATCTTAAATTGCCCCTGGGAATAAAAAAAGTTGTATTGTTC
>SRHC01001049.1:225516-237685 GCA_004794325.1 Pomacea maculata
ATAAATTCTGAAATAAAGTTCTGAAATGGAAGCACAGACCACACAACATATCCTTACTTTTCTCATCAAAAATGCAAAGCTTTCAGCAGCAAATTTCTGGATGTAATCTCTGTTGCTCTGGGTCAGAAGACAGGAAAAATACCTGAGCAACAAAGTACAAGGCCAAATGAATTGAACATCCTTATCTCTGTAGCATGAAAATCAGCAAACAAATTATACAATGCACTTATCTGCAATGCTGAGCAAGAAGAGATATTGAAATTTGTGTTTTGCAGCAACATCACTGTGTAGGTGAAGTCTAAATGATACACTATCAATAATTTTATTTTTATGGGTGGGAGGAATTGTTTTTTTTTTTGGGGTTTTTTTTTTTGCCTTCTTATATATCCTACTTTGTGTTGAGGTTAATATTTGACAAAGCCCATTTTCTCTCTTCTATTTCTAATTTTTAGTCAAAATGGAATTTTAAAATATTTTTACTATCAAAAAATATATAAACACATATAAAAGACATTAATGGCTATAATGGCAGTGAACTGTAAATGGATTGCTGTGTTTACAACCCCCAAGTCTACTGTCATTTACCTGCCCTGATAACTGAGGTATTGATTGCTGCTGGGCAGAGATGAGTATTGGCTAATGGCATGCTCTTATGGGTCAAGAACCAAACTCCAGAATCTAGACTAACAATGAGGTGTTAAGGCCTCTCCAACACAAATTTAAAGTTGTCCATAGTTGTTTCAGCTACAATTACAGTTAGCTGACTAGCCATTATGATGCAATCCCATAAATTTAAACAAAATAAAAAAAGCAATATACTTTACCCATAAACTTCTTGTATATTTTTGACCAAGTATCTCCATAAATACTTGTGAAGGTAAGCCATGGCTTCAAAGACTTTTTCCAGTATGTCAGCATCATGAGAATTGGACCGCAAAAGCTGGACAAGAATGTCAAAGACTTCACGGAAGTGTGGGTAGAAGTCTGGCCCCAAGTCACGAGCCATCTGCACCAGCAGGCTATGAAAATGATTTTTTAAAAGGTCAATCATTAAAATTATTTTTTGAATGTGTTGCTAGCAAATAAAAAAGACTCAAAACACAAAACTGGAAGAACTAGCTTCCTGTATTTTTCTGTAGGCAAAGGATGCATGTGAGTACCTGTCAACATTTTCCTTGAAAAAATGAAAGGGAGGAGGATGGTTGGTTGTGTTTTATGTGGGAGGGTTAAGAGCTAAATAAATAAAATAGTCTAAAATGCATAAATACTTGAAATGCTGTGTAGTTTCTTTTAAAAATCTCATCATCTCCCTAACATTACTAATTTATTGCAGCATCAAATCCCTTACACTCAATCAAAACGCTATCTTTGGGGCACACTATAATACTATTCCTACTATTTATCCTATATTTACATGCTTGGTTGCAAACATTTGTTTCTTTAATTCATGCAAATGAATGCTTTAGCACACACAACTTGATCTTCTGAATCTGAATGGCATCAATGTAGTTCTCTATTTTTCACTCTATGCAAAGTACTTCCTCCTTCATAAAATTACATTTTCACACTCCCAATCTAATGCAAGAATCTTCAATCAAAGAGATACGTTCCCATGCATTAATAATGATGCTTACTTTGAATTCTTAGAGAGAAACAGTCAAACTTACTCCAAGAGAGCTTCCAGGGCAAGTGTGTCTGGAACTTGTAGATGTTTTTTTATGGTAGCCATAATGCCCTCCTAAAAAAGCCAGCAGTTCTAATTATCAACATTGAACACAAAAACCATATTTCACTCCAAAACGACATTTTACTTACAATTTGAACACTAGTAAAGCATTCAGACTTCACATAGTTTTAAAAAAATGAAAGCCACATGCACTGTAAGCATCAATAAGGACAGTGGTACTTAATTTCACAGTACTATCTCTAATGCCTGAAAAGATAACAATGTTTAGCACTTGCATAGCACATAAGTGACTTCTGATCTTTGCCCAGCCATGGCCTTTTTTTCCTGAAGATATTGTAGAAATTTCAGCATGTCATTGAGATGATGTACAACAGTTAGCTTATCTGAACAGTTATGACCCATCTGTAGTATTTATATCCAAAATTAATCACCATCGCACCACTGAAGTTGATTGAGCTTTGGCTAATGGAAATTCATATCTTCTATAAATATTACATCTATTATTAACTATACTACAAATTGGTACTTAAATGACCACATGACTTTCAATGAATCCTAACAATGAGACTTTTAACCAAGCCCTGAAGATACAAAACTGTGCAATTTTGTACGTTTTACTTCACCTGTTGTGAGTCTGCTGTATGGATATAACAAGCAATAAAGCTGACAAACATGCAAGTCTACCAAAAATGACATGAAAATGAAACTCCACAACTCACAGCATGGTGTACAAGTTGAACAAAGGTGTCACATGGAAATTTAGATATCTCTTCTCTAAAGTCACCTGAAACAAAGAGAACCACAAGGCAACCAACTTTTGAAAGAGACAATACCACTGGACTACCATTTGCATAAACAGACAATGCTCACAGACTACCTTTATCTGAAAAGAAGTAATTTAAAGATGTTCACTCAGATGTGTTGTGTAGCACACAACTGCAAACATAAAAAACATGATAATAGGCAATTCATAACTAGCCTAGTATCTAGGATTTCTGGCACATACCATAAAAATACACAATAATTATTATTAATAAAAACCATTTCTTGACTACCTTTCACAACTTAGGAACATTTCTTTTGAAACTAGGAGAAATGACTGACAAAAGTTTAGTATGAACTGAAAATTGTCTTTTTTGGAATATATGTATTTACATTATACCACAAGATTAATGCCTTTCCAAGGGAAATAACATAAGCGATGTGTTAGTATCAAATCTCTTACCTTATATTATTTATGGTCTTGTTATTGAATCTTTAAATGTTAGTATTTTTAAATAAAAGAAAGCGCTTATAATGAATGATAAGTGATATTGCTGCATTGCCCTTTACAAATGTGATGCAGGTATTAGCCAGTTCAAAAGCATATTCTTAAGAATGTCACATACATTCTGTTTTATCTCATTCTATTAAAGGATTCTAGAATTTTAGCAATAGTGCTTACAGAAATTCTGTGTACAGTTGAGATCCACCCATTTGGCAATGGCATTTCTAAAGAAAGACTGGTCCGACTGCAATGTACAGGGTATGTAACAAACCAGAAATGAGACTAAACACAATCAAAGCCAAAACAATAAAAAATCTTTGGATTATCTAAAATTTGTTATGAGTAGTGAAACTAATTTTAAACTGAATGTTAAAACAACTTTAGTTGACAGTGATTCCACTTATTTCAGGAACATGTTCAATACTTTTTACACCTAAATACATGTAACAGCTTTTACCACTGCACATAATCAAGACCAGTTTGCTCCCAGGGATACAGCCTGTAACTTTCATATATTAGTAAGTAAACAGGGGCTGGGAACCAATTAAATCTATTTCCTTTATTTCTTATGGGAAAAATTGTTTCAGATACCAACCTATTTTCCAGAACAGATTGTGGTCGTTAGCCGAGGTTCAACTGTACCAAATTATACAGAAATATAAAAACCATCAATAATAAAATAGAAATTATCAATTTCAACCAAAGTGAACGAAATAAACACGAACCTCAGGATATCCTTCAGTCTGTTTATGTGTGTGATGAGCAACATCAAAGTGCATATAAGCAATTCGTTCAGAAAAATTTTGAAACTGCAAAATAAGTAAACAAACTGTTAAACATGCTCTCATTTTTTTTTTGAAGCTCAATACACCAAAACAAGAAATTTTTGTAGTAGTGAGAAACTTAACAGATATTAATGGTTTAACTATCATCAACAAAGGAATAATATTAATTTAGATTCTATTCAGTCAGCCAAACAAAGTTATCAGGATTTGAAGTGTTGTGTCTGAAAGATCAAACCTTTGCGAGTGATGTATGTAAATTTTCGTTTCGTGAATATTTGTAATAGACTGCGATTCTGCTTTTATGCTATAAATACGATTTTTAAACATTAGTAATAACAATCATTTGTCAGTTTTTGGTTTGCTTCATTATGAATGTTCACAACTTTTAATTATTAGGTCTAATAAAATGATGTAGAAAACAACTAGCAAATGATGACACAAAAACAAAATTATGGTCATTACACATTACCAGTGCTTATTTAGCCAGAAAAATTTAACTATGAATTACAGAAAGCACAGTACGTATTAAAATCGGCCAAATATTGAGTAAACAGAAACGTGGTTGCAATCTGCCAAAAAAAGACTGAAAACACGACGACTATTAACGTTCAGCAATCTGTAGCCAACAGCACAAGAAGTAAAATTTACCCTGTAGGTGTTGGTCTCTTTATGAGACCTCCCCATATTTGCAGATTACAAGGCTCGATCGTATCCAGCTGAAAACACACACAAACACATCGGCCTACTTCACACGTGTGTTCTGAAAGCGGAAGTGACGATTATTCCCGAACCATAACTAGCGAGGACAACTCTCAGGCACAAAACAAACCACGCTTTTTTCCTCTTTTTTTAACTCAATTTGTCCACGAACAAAATCCTATATCCTATACTCGCGGATCCTTGCTTTGTTCACGAATCATCAAATGAATAAGCTTAAGTTTTTGTTAAAGGTAAATGATCAAATTACCAAGGCCACAAAAATCAAATTTACGTTCAAGTAAGAATAATAGATAACACGTACAAGTCTTGAGTACGTGAAGTTGAAAAATGTTAACTCCCACATGTTTTTTTTTCCCCTGTTGATCAATAAAGAATCTTAATTCTAAACTGTTTTTTTTTTTTGTTGCTATCATTTATATTTACTCATTCCCTACTGCTCAAAACCTGCCTTAACTGGTCCTGTACAAGTGTTTGAAGTCGTGGTTTGCGGAATAAAAGCAGACAGGTTGCTCTCCTTATTAGAACCTCTCTCAGTTAAGTCCTGATTTAGGTTGAATTCTAGCAAGTTTTAACAGAGATCAAGGTTTTACTGTATAACACACAAATAACAAGCTATTTATGATACTCATTATGGTTTTTTGTTTCTTGTTTTAGGCAGTTTAGTGGCACATGACACGTGTGCTCATATGCAGACATGTATGTGTATGCAGACATCCTTCGGTCACTAACCCATGAAGTTTCATGATAATGACAACTTAATTGGGATACTTAGTGCATATATCTAGCATTACCAACTTAAAGGGGGCTGGGAAGCAATGCTTATAGTATGGTGGCTGTTGGCATAGACATCAACAGTGAACTGACAAAACGGATGTAGAACAAGGCATATATATGATAAGAACCGCAGAACTAGCTGTGCCAATCCAGAAGTAACAGTACTTGGAGGTAGGAGAGGAAAGTTTAAAGAAATAACATCTAAGGATAGGCAAGAGAATGGCACAGAATTGAGGAAGTTGGTGGCACAACCCTTATAGGTGTCACAAACCCCATACAGAACAAAGGAACTATAGTGATATGACTACTGCTACTTTGTCACTGACCATAGTCTGTCTCCTGTTTGTTTTTTTTTTTGGGGGGGGGGGTGTTTTTGTTTTGTATGTTTAACCCTTACAGGTGGCACATGGACTGAAAGTGTATGTTGAATGGATTAGAACATTGAGCTTTAGCTGGAAAGTGTTAATGGTGACAGAAAGTGTGTTGTGAACACTGTTCACCGGTAGGTTTTTGCCAGACAGAATTTATTGTGAAATTTTACTCAAGCCCAATATACCGAGAGAAGATGAAGAAGTGCCTGAGTCACGAGTGAGATTGTGTAGCTTTCTGCAGCATGCAGATGTACAAGCAAAACATAAATCTTTGTAATTTATTTATTTATATATACATTTTAAGCCTTTACAAAAATCGAAAAAAAGTGTTTAAAACATTCAGGGGATGACAAAACTAAAATATACAATAATGTGAATGTAATATACAAAATCAAATCACTCTTTGATATGTACATGAAATTGATATCACTGTTAAATTGCAAGACAGGCTTTCACATTCATTTTAATTTGTGGTCTGTCTCTGGTGGGCAAGAGATTCATTCTATATTAAACAACCTCATCCTGCTGAACTTTCCTCTCTAATCTTTCTGTCTCTTTCAAGCTTATTTAGTATCCAATTTTCTCAAGATATGTCACACTAAACCTATGTACAGTTCAATGCATAATATATGGATGTGCATAACTCATCAATCATTCTGTCCCTAATACACAGCAAGGCTAATCAGTGGCAATCCACTGTCAAAACATTGATGACTTATATCCAGGAAATAATTTTGTTGTTTGATTAATATTATACAATGTTAACTACAATGTGCAAAATTGCCTATCTGATAGGGAGAAGTTATCAAGACATATTTACACAAAACTTTGCAAGGTTCCAAGTGGAAGTTATAATTTCACAAATATATGGGCTAACTGGAATTTTTAAAAAACACCCTTTTAGTCTTATTATTTGCTAATATATTATACTAAATCAGTCAAATATTTCCAGTCTGTGCATGGGTGATTTGAACTTGAAGAAATGTTAGTTCGAACTTGTGCTAAACCCTGTGCTTTCAATTTCCCATCTCTCTCACTTGCTCACACACATGAATGCACTCGCCCCTCCATCGCCATTATGGTATGTGTTAATTTTAGTTTGGGCAAAAAATGATATATTAACTCATATTCACAATAAAACAAGGTTTCAGTTAAAGACAGCCAAGCATATAATTCTTTCAGTGCACAGTTTCTTGTTCCCTTTCCAAATACTTTTGAGGAATTTTAACATTCTCAAATCTTTTCCCCCACAATCACTACAGAAGATTAAAATTTGTAAGAAATAAACCATATGCTAAATCACATTATTATAAAAGATAACACAAAAATAGTTTATTAAAAGGGATTTTTTCCCCACGTGAAGCATAGTTTGAAGCACTCGCAGTCACCCATTTTACTACAATAACAAAATAATTAAAAAAACTAAATACAAAGACTTTTTATCTGACAATCACTTATTTTAAATAATGTTCAATGCTACATAGGATACACATAAGAATATAAATGGGCAACAAATTAAATCTTTTATTATGAAGACGAAATTACAAGTTCTCCTTCCAAGTCAACTTTAGACACAGAAGATGTGAGTGATTCAACCTCATCCGAAACATTGTCACTGTCCGAGTCCTCACAGAAGGACATGCGGGGCGAGGGGCGAAATCCACGACTTGCATACTGCTGCAGCTTGTTGCAGCTGGCTAGAAGTAGGCCAAGGTAAGGGGCAGAACACTTCATTGGTCTGGAAAGGTATTCAGGATGGTACTGCACTCCGACAAAGTATGGATGGCCTAAGGACAACAGAAGAAAACCAACTAAGGTTGATAAAGCAGCAATAGATTAATTTAAAATAGCAAAGCCATTAAGAAGTCTGAAATAACTGCTAAAAAAAAATGATTGACCAAAAACAAGAAGCTGAATATTTTAAACACAAATTCTAAAAAGACATAACATGTAATGTAGCCTTTGCTGTACTTCACAGGACGCACTGGTACATCCAAGAGACCACAATAACATGGTAGCTGCAACACATTTTAACTGCGTGAAGCCGAGTGAAAAACAAGTTGAATGCTCATTAGCATGACAGCTATAGGAGGGAGGCTGAATTGATTTTAAGTCCTACTGTTCTGTGGTCGTTTGACCGGAACGGGTTTGGACAGCTGGATTTGAGGTAGTTAGAGGGTGATCTCCACATAGTCATGTCATTGGGTACATTATGAAAAAGACATAAAAATTTTGCATGTTGGTTCTAGCCATCATCATTATATCCTTAGCCCTGAATGAAACTGTGGCATCTGACAATATTACTACCAGTTCTCATCATCTTTTTATTACCCTGGTGTAGTTTTTTCTCATACATTTTTAGACATGTTGCACATTTTCTAAAAGAGTAGGCTTGACAGTAAACTTTTACAAGACACAAGAATATAATCTTATCATATGTATTAAAAAAAAAGAATAATGCATACTTTCCAGTTCCATAATCTCCATTCGTTCTCCATCTTCACTCCGTCCCACAAAATGCAAGCCATTATCCTCCAGCTGACTGACATATTTTGGGTTTACCTGAACAACAAATGTATATATTCTTGTAAGCAGATAGTATGTCAAATGTACACACTCTTCAAAATAAAGAGCAAGACTAAAAGTCTATTTTTTTAATTTTAAATATCAATAAGAGAAGCATGCTTTCAGCTGAAAATTATGTTTTGAAAAAGTGGGTGTAGTCTTTTGGCCATTTTGTTGTAGGGGAGAGACGTGTTAGAGCATCAAATATGTTGAGGCCAAATTTTTATCACCTTACCTCCCACAACCATCTAAAGAGTCAGACATTTACAGCAAGGTCAACTAGGGGAGGTTTACTGCACAACAGGTTTTGAAATCATTAATGTGTAAGCCTTTAGATAACCACTAATAACATAAAATATTCAGTGGTAAAAAAAAAGCCTTGCAGTTGTCAAAACAAAAACTCATTCAATTTTCAAAAACACCTGAAAACTGATCATGTGTTTGTCACAGATTATGTTTGCCAGACTTTGTATATTTATGATTACAAACCTCGTATCGATGTCTATGGCGCTCCTCCACAATTTCACTCTTTCCATACAACTTGCCTGAAAACACAAAAGTAAATTAAATATCAGATTTTCAGTCACACACTTTTAACAGGAAATCTGACCTAAATCAGACTAACCAAATTAACCAGCTGACTGTGAAGCCTCCTCATACAGGAGTCATAATAAAAGAAAATGAATATATATGTATATATTTTGTTATTAAAATGTCACAGCACTGCATTCACATTCTTCTGCTTCAAATATTACTGGGCAAACTAGTAACCATGTATGCCCATCCTGAAACTTTATATATGCATTACAAATGATAACATATTTTGCTATTAGTTATACATCTGTTAAACACAATGCTTACGTATAACAGAATTCTCTGTTTTGAAGACTGTCTTGCGTTTCCCCAGACGCATTGTTCCCCCCAACTGACCAGGATTGTGCTCTGGCATTTCTATCACCTGAAGGTTACAATCATAACCATACTTTAAACTATCAAATATACAACATAGCAGTCTTTGTCAGAAGGTATACTTAATCAATGCATAAAATCTGTTTCATTTCTCAAGGAAATCTTTTAAAAGATGAAATATGAACTGTCTTTTTGTTGAAGTCAAGAAAACCATTTATAATTAACAGGGCTTCTGCTAAGGCGAAATTCTTTGGGGTCCCAGGGACCCTTTCTTCAGATTTTTAAGGGGTCCCTGTTCTTCGCCCAAATTTGAAGGGGACCCCATTGACGAAAATTGAAGGGGTCTTCCGAACTTTTAATGCGTACTGTACGCAATTTTTTGCGTAAGCAGAAGCCCTAATTAAAGCACATATACCTGAGTATTTTTCATAGGACCTGGCCTTTTGCATTGGTATCTAAGAAACTAAAAGCCATGAAAGATCTCATTTGATACTCCTAGCCTCATTCTTATGTTCTAGTTATGACCAAGACAAAGCTATAAATAAATGCGCGTATTCTCTTGGCCTAAAAGCAAAATGGCAGCTATGAGTTATTATAACCTTCTCTTAATTGCAATACTAACCACAGGATTTTTTGTGTCACTGTCAAACTCAGCAGAATTAGCGTCCTTGTGGCCGAGGATGTTGCGTGCAAATTCTATCACAGCACACTGCATACCAAGGCAAACGCCTTGTATTTGTAAAAGAAAAACATATCATCAACTTTCATCATTTTCACTTGTTATAAAACTTGGATAGCTGATGGAAGTAAGAAAGTCAAGACAGTTCAAGAGGTTGAAGATAAAGCATATGTACCTTAAACTAACAGGGTCAGTATAAAATATAAAATGTCATATTACACAGAAAAGCAATATTATCCTCACCTAAATAAGGAATGTTTCGAGTGCGGGCCCAATGAGCTGCAAGAATTTTTCCTTCCACTCCTCGACCCCCAAAGCCACCTGGTACCAAGATTCCACTAAGGGGAAAAAAAAACACCCAAATTCACTTTAAAAAGATTTCAGATTAAGAATTGCTGTATAAAAAATGGAATCTACATTAAACAACTGTGTACCAGCTTATGACATGATTCTGGCGAACCCCAGATTCTGCATGATGCAGACTAAAACAAATCATGGATTGCCACTGAACTACATGTAGCAATTTGACCAGCCCCTTAAATTCCATCATACATAAAATCAAAAACATAAAGCTGCTACCAAAACAATTGCCCATTAAGTCTGCTTCCACAAACTGCTCTATTACTGAAAGAACTTACTTGGCACCCACAAGCTCTTTCCATGCCTCATGGTATTTCTGAGGATCTTCATGCAACATGGCAGGCTCCAAATCATCAGCTTCTATGTACTGAAATGTGAGCCAAACAATTACTGTTTCCTCCCATCCTTTGCTCAGCTATTCTTTTTAATCACGTTAGATAAATTTTTAGAATCTGAACTCGCTAGGATATTCATCACTGTTTATCAGAAAAATGTTTTGCATCATTTCCTCTTAAATCAAGACAAAAATTTCGAATCAAGACAAAAAAGTTTCTGATACCTTTAAATCAAGCCTGTGACTGGCAGCCAGTGCAGCATGTTGGAGAGCCTTGATAACAGATGCATAGGCATCCTCAAGCTTAGTGTATTTGCCAACCAGAACAATGGTGACTTCTTTCAGCAGGCGATCATATCTGCAAAGTGCGAAAGTCAACGTAATTTCACTGTAGACATATGCATTCAAGGATATATTCTTGCTCAATATGGACCCCAACTTATTTTTTAAGCAGATCTGATACACATATTATTGACTGTTAGTGCTTTTTGCTGTGGTTGTTTTGAAAAGCTTTCCAGGAATGTTGTGTGCAAATATTTGTACTCCAGAGCATTACTGTTGACTTCTGTTATTTCTCTCTGTTGACCTAAAATTTCCCCTCAAAAGACACTCACCTATCAGCAAGTTCTTTCCAACGCATCATGGGTCTGCGAGACTGTGGATTTGGCACTTTTAAATGTAATCGATCGATCAAAAAGTCTGTGGCTCCTTGTGATTCTAACAGTAGTGGCACACGGTAGATAGATGTGACATCATGCACACAGTATACCTGTGAAATGAAGTGTGCATGTAAACTACATTATCTGAAACTTTAATAACACAGGACAATCTTCCTGCAAAGCAATTATCACAAACTAAATCTGTTTATAATCATAAAAATTTTGAGATGTTCTGCATAAACATAATCAAGCCAAAATATGATCAAAGATCAACAATGTACACACCTCACTGTAGCATTGAACATAATATACCAACACTGAAAAGACATACAGACATCAGCTTGCAACCATGATGGATTATTACAACAGAAAATGGTAGTTTGGCTCCTCCTGGCCAGGCCTAGCTGTTATGCAAAAGCTTTTAGTTTCTTAGCCCTCCAGTTAAGGACAGCCTTGACTTCTTGTAGGAAGCGGAGGTCTGTAGTCATGAACGAGTTCCCTACATGCCTAACTTAAACAGGTATCCACTGAAAACCTGCTTTGCTGTGCTGGATAAGGATGCTAAGAACTATGTGGCTTAGGACTGAGGGACACGAAATGTGTAAACAGCTGATGCTTACCTGCTCTGGTGCAACATGGCAGAAAAGTGAGATCTTTTCTTTTACGTCATCAGCAAGTGGTGTGACACTCCGACAGACAATCTGAAAATGAAATGAATATCGATTACATGCAAAGAAATCAAAAGAAGGCCAAACTTAACATGCCTATACTGTGTCACTCCTGCCAGGTATCCTCCATAGCATTAAAAAAAAAAATTATTATAATGACAGGGAGCGTTGAGGGGGCAGGGGACTTGATTTTAAAATTTATTGGAAGAATGGAAAAAATGATAATAAAAAAAAAAAGGCCCACTGTCTTTATGGTCTTTTAACAGCCACTAAACAGATAATGGAAATGCATAAAACTCTGCTTCTTCTAAAGTACAGGTACTAGAGAATTAAGTGATTTCCATGTGTGTAAATGACTAATTTTCAAAAAAAAAAAAAAAAAAAAATATTT
>SRHC01001049.1:238374-248934 GCA_004794325.1 Pomacea maculata
ATATATGATCATAAATTATTCATGACTATCCACTGTTATAAAGTATAGTTGTTTTAATGGCATCTTTCACTTAACTTTATTAAGACTTACTTCAGAAATCGGCGGTGTTTCACTTGAAGATGGACGTACAGTTCAAAATGTCTGCGTGCCGGTCAAAGCTGAACCGGCCGATGTGACCTCTGATTAACCCGCAGGTACACGTGGGGGAAAAGAGGGGGGAGGGTAACAGCGGGTGGAAGGATGCGACACGATCACGTGGCTACCAAATCGAGAGCGGCTGAAGAAAAAAAGCGCGATGGACGCGTCAATTTAGGATCGAATTACACGCTTCCCATCCCAAAGTCTCACTTCCCTATCGGGGCCGTTCAAACACCCAAAGCCCATGCAGGCTGGGAAGGGTCTAACGCATGTAGATAAAGGCGGACTCGCTCTGTTGACCTACTTGTCTAATTAGGGTTTTCCTTTCATGAGACCAAATTCAGGTGATAGGAGACTTTTTTCAAAATATTGCGCTCAGCAAGTTTAAAAATCGACATAGTATGAAAGGACATCATCTACCGTCAATCTATCGAAGGAGCTGTAGACTTCATTGAGTGATAGAACACGTGGACGCCCAGGGATGACTGTAGGAAGCATTGACAGGGAGAAGTCCATGTTGTATTAACCTGTATTTGACCCCAAGAGATCACGATCTCCATCACAGCAGTAACACGTTATATTTATTTTTAAAAGACATTTTTCCCGTGATACTCTCTCGTCCTTTTCAGACATTGTACAGTGAACTGCGGACTTCGAGGGGCTTCAGTACAACTACAGACACATTGTCTCTGATGTCCAATATTTAGACAATAGGTGGTTAAAGAATAATAAAACTAACAACAAACATTAAAGTATAAAGAGAAATAGAAAATTTCAGCAACAATCATGCAACAACTCTGATTTTATGAAGGATTAGCAGCCGTAAATTTTTTGGTAATTTGCTTAGTTAAGGTTAATTGCAAAACTGGAGCAAACTGTTTTGCCCATGTCGGTCAACGGCTAGATTTATTGTTTATTTACTAAATTCTGTAAGTTTAAGAAATCTTCGAAATCTTTTAAGTAGTTTTGCTTTCAAATCGTGTTCACTCCTTTTTATTCTATTTTTGTCTTGGATTTTGAGCGGAAACAATTCATAGCAGCGTAGACCAAACATACTGATATCAGCAGTATCAACAGCACACACGCTAACAGAAAAACATAAACATCCCAGCAAGAAAATTGTAAGAAAGGAACTTCATGTCCTGACGAGCGAAGGTGACGGCCGCCATATTTCATCACGTGATTAAGCCAGTAGGCCGCTTTCTCCACAGGAACACCGAATTCGATTTTAAACAGTTCCGAGGCTTTGGTGATGGCCTGCTTGTAGCTCGTATTGGTGGCCACTTTGAGAATGGTGGAGTGCAGCTCGTGTGTACTGACGGTGTTGAGGTCGACAGTCTCTGCCATGCCCTTTACGCGCATGCGCTCAGCGTTGTAGAACTGAACACCAAAGATCGGCGTAGCCACCACTGGAACGGCGTGGAACAGAGCCTCGTACTGACCGTTCTTACCGCAATGGCTGACAAACACTCGAGTGTTGTGGTGAGCCAGCAGGTCATTCTGAGGTATCCATGACGACGTCAGGATCTTCTTTGAGTTCGGTAACGAAATGTTGGAACGGAAAACGGATTTAAAAGGTAAATCCTGTAGCACAGTGATGATTTTTTGTGTAATTGATTCTGGTGGACTGAGGACATAACTACCAAATGATACGATAACAACTCCTTCTTTGGCATCATCCATAAAAGATTTCAACTGCGGTGGCAATGGTTTACCAGGACCTGTAACTGTTCCTCCAATTAGTTTGACATTGGGCATCGATGGTCTCGGGTAGTCTAGGATGTGGTCCGTCTCAACCAACCAGATCTCAGCTCTTGCGACTAGCATGTCTATAGTAAGGAAAGGCATTTCTGGTGCATAGCGACTGACTGCGTCCTTGTAGGAAAATCTGTCCATCACAGATGCATAAACATGAATTAAAGTGGTTAAAACTCGCTGAAGAAAACTCATATGATGGCTGTAACTAAAAGTTAACATTGGTATGTTACAAAGTTGTAAAGGGATTCACTGGTAGCACGGATCGTAAGCTATTCCAAGAAAGGCAAAGGGCACTCCTAGCCTATATGATATTATCGTCATCATGTTCATGAACCGAGAATTGTCGAATACGAAAAGATCTGGACGCAGTTCTTTAACCCTCTGGAAGAAAGAAGCGTTCTTCAGAAGAGAATCACAAAATTGTAAGACACTAGACATAAGCATCCTCCAATCATCAGGTAATCCCTTAAAATAATTGTCGGAGAAAGCGGCCGTCATAATCTCCTCAAAGTTTTTCAATGTCTGATACTCGATGACAGTCAAGTTAGTTGTGTCCTACACCCGCTTGTTGACGACATAGTCGGGTAAGGTCAACCACACCTCGTGACCTTGCCGAGCGAGGGTCCGCGCTACGTTCGTGTAGTAGATGGTGTTGCTGGTGAAGGGCGAGGGCATGAAGACAACTCTTTTACCCCCCACACACAGGGCCAGCAACACTAGGCAGACTGTCCAAAGCAGGAATTGTCTCATATTCATGTCTTGAATGGGCTCTTTGTCCTCTGTAACATTACAGAAAGTGTACAAAATGATTACAAAACATAAGGGTTAGTTGACAGCCTGCTGGTGATGAGTGAAGTGAGCATTTTTATACTTATTCCACGAATCGTGTAGAATAACTCTAAAAAACAGAGGCCAGTCACTTCTACGATTGGTCGATGAAACCTGTGGGCTTGATAGTAAAACTTATTTTAAAAATGCCCCTCGGTGTCTCATATATCTCAGTTCACATTGCCACATGATAACACGCCAATACAAATACAGTTATCTCATCACATTTTCTATATTAAATGCAAGCTATTATAAAAATTTGTGAATGATGAAAAAAAAATTGCTGCGGGTCCTTTGCACTGTTTAGTCAGCCATGGTCACTGATATACGTTTAAAAATATTACCAAGATTTGCTGTAAGGGGCTTACCTAAAAATGTTTTTGGATCTTGCTGTCCTCACAACCTTTCAATGTCTGCACTAGTTCCAGCAGCTTTGAAATGTTGCCGAGGAGGGACACTGAACACATTCACATCGCCTGACGAGGATTATATTACCCACCTGTCCTGGGTCAGCTTGATTTTTCGCGAGTGCTGACAAATAAATTCTTGTAAAGCTGCCAGGCCCTCTGACAGGTCATCCATTGTGCTAACTGCGTGATGAATGAGAGGACTTTCTACCTACACCCATCACCCCTCGTTGTCATGAAATTTTGTTTGGAATCATATTCATGTCAACGTGTTTCACAGTCCGGATGAAATACGGAAAAGGAAATTAAATGATTGAAGGATCAAATCTTAATTTGTCAGTCATGTCGGAGACAATTGTTAGCAAAATGATCGTTTTGATACTGTCACGTTTAAAGTTTTGAAATGCTACAAATATGTTGTGAGTCGAGTGTCAGTACTGTCATAAAAAATAATACTATACGAGATAATAAGTTTAATATTGATACTGAATACGATTTCCACAACGTCTCACCCACAGGCAACATAAGTGCTGAGAATCTCTCTCGAATCTCTCACCCAGACCCCCTTACTTCTGAAACATCCAGGACACATACACATGCCCAGTATCGAACACAACAGATCAAAACAGAAAAACACACGCACACAAACCAACAGTCGAACGCATGTACACAAAGCAACCCTAAGGCAGACCCTCTCTGTCGACCTACTTGTATAATTATGGTTTTTCTTTCACGAGACCATATTATGTTCAGCATGTTAAAGTTTAAAAAGAGACATAGTGTGAAGAGACATCACCTACTGTCAATCTATCGACGGAGCTGTAGACTTCATTGAGTGATAGAACACGTGGACGCCCAGTGACGACTGTAGGAAGCATTGACAGGGAGAAGTGCACGTTGCCTGATCCGTATTTGACCCCAAGAGGTCACGATCTTCATCGCAGCAGTGTCAAGATTTGTTTATTTAGAAGCTACATTTTGCACGTGATATTCTCACGTCTTTGTCCGACTTTGTACAGTGAACTGAATACTTCTAGTGGCTTTAGTACAACTACAGACACATTGTCTCTAATGTCAATATTTGTTCTCTCCTAAAGAATATAAATGCAATTATACAGCAACTTTTATCTTTGGAGTCTTCTGTGTGCGTTTGCTGTTTTTTTTTTAAGACAACCCTTTAATGAGCATGGGTCTTAGTCTGGAATGATGCTGTGCTCCCGTCGGACACACAGACACACATTCGAATGAATACAGACAGACAAACGGATGCAGGGAAATATCAGTAAGAAAAACACGAACTTATCAGTATATATAAACAAACGGTAGCAGATATGCAATTATTTATTTAGACATACTGAATAGACATACGAACATGGACTAACAGACATACAGACGAGCAAGTGACCGTAGTAATAACCACTCACGACGCTTTTACTACTGAGGTATAATTGTTCATTTTTACACCACGTATATGCATTTTAAATGCTCTTTAAAACGGAGTATCACAGATTGTTGTCTTTATTATTTTAAGTTAGTAATATAAATTTTAAAAATATCGGTCGAAATTTCATTCGCGGGCATTCGCTACGGTTTGCTGAGGATCACGGGAACTCGCCATATTGAAAAGAATTGATTAGGGTCTGAACTTTACCTAACCTTTTGGTGGCAAAGTCTTCACAGCCAGCACCAGCTGTCAAGGATTAGAGGATTTTTGACGTCTCCTTCATTAATCTCTAATGCCTTATAAGCCAGCAGCAGATGCAGTGGATCGTCTGGTGGATAGTAGATAAGGTACAAAGAAGGAAGAGAATTGAATTAATTGTTTGTATGTGTCTGGTTGGACACGGACGTTGCTTGAACGTAAGTGTGATCTTTGTTATTCTGTACACGTTGGAACACGGGTCTGGGACGTTGGTGTTGCGAGTTGCAGTTGACCACTTACAAAGCTTAAGAACTTGAAAGTATGGAACTTGTATGTAATGGAGAATTGACTTTTGTATGTAGAGGCTTTCTTACTTTGAGGTAACGTATGTAACAGACCGTTGTCATTTATGAGCTGTTATTGGAATTATTTTTGAGTAGCTTTTTCTTGCCTCCCCTTAAAGGTAATAAAAGCTCCCGAAATAGAAAACAGGGAAGCCCTTGGATAGATCTTTATGATTTGTTGTGAGGAAGAACACATTTTGAGCAAATGGAAACAAACTATTTTTTCTTGTCCAGTGGGACAGTCGACAATGGTATATTGTACAAATTGCTTCAGAAAGCAAAAAAATGGACTCAATGTAAAAGTAGTCATAAGAGACCATTGCTCCAAAAATAAAAGTATGTTTTTAGAGATATTGTAAAGTGACTATTTAAAAGCTATTCCTTATCTTGATTTATGATTTTATAAAACATGAGAGACAAACATTTTGCGAAAAAGCAACGGTAACTGCATTGTTTGCAGACAAATGACATTGTGATGAAAATAGTCACAAGATAAAATACTAATACAATATGCAATTACTAAATGCTAAATGTTTTCTTTTTACTTTAAATATTTACTTAAAATAACAATAAAAGGAACTTTCACTCGATAATGATTTTCGAATTAGACATCATTAATAAGTAATAATAATATATTTTAGATATTAGCAAGGAATTTCTTATATATATTTAAGGAAACGTCATAAAGAAACGACGATTATTTATTATATTTTTAGGACTAAAAGAAAGCAGAAAGTACCTTGTATTGCAAATTAATGATGTTAACTGTAATACTGTTTCTGTCATATCTTCCTTTGAGATATAAAACAAAGAAGGGTGTACAAAAATGTAGTAAAATATACTAAAATATCTTGTCTAAATTGTCTAAAATATATTTAAATTAACTAAACTGCAGTAAAAGCTGTTTCAATGTAGATAAAATCACAGAACTTTACAAAGATGTACCTAAATCATAAATTTCGCTTTTCTCCGTTTAGGCAAATGATTTATTTCGGGTTCCTTCTCTCATTCACACAGAAGCATACATATACAAGCTCACGCTCGAGCACTCACATACACGTTTATGCGTCAACACTTCTCACAGATGAACATGCAGAGAGACATACAGACGAACAGAGACTCAAAAGTTTTTTGGTACCAAAAGGATTGCATAAAGAAAGAAAACACACATCTATCTATATATACATACGGTAAAACAGATGGACACAGACATACATTAGTAAAAGAAGAAAAAAAGCAAACGAGTACAGACAAACAAACAGCAGCAGGCATGCACTAAAAGATAAAGACAAAGTGTGTAGACATAAGAACAGGGACATAGAGACTTGTACAGATAAAGAATTGGCCTTAGTAACAACCACCCGAGACTCTTACAAATAAATAATTATTCCGTGATACTGCTGCGGTGCAGATAATGACCTCTTGGGGTCAATTACAGGTCAGGCAACATGCACTTCTCCCTGTCAAAGCTTCATACAGTCGTCACTGGGCGTCCACGTGTTCTATCACTCAATGAAGTCTACAGCGCCGTCGATAGATTGACGGTAGATGATGTCTCTTCACAATGATGTATGTGTCTTAATGAGAAGAGCTGGCAAACATTTGGTATCTATACGTCAGCTACCTCTTCTAGAATCTTTGAAATTTTGTTTAAAACAATAATATTAAAGCAAAATGCTGATGAAGCGACAACTTTCGCTCATCACTAGCAGGCATTCACCTGTCCGCCACAGCCCCGCTATGTTTTGTTATCAGTTTGTACACTTTCTGTAATGTTACAGAGGACCAAAAGTGCATCCAAAACATGAAGATGAGAAAATTCCTGCTTTGGACAGTCTGCCTCGTGTTACTGCCCCTGTGTGTGGAGGGTAAGAGAGTTGTCTTCATGCCCTCGCCCTTCACCAGCCACACCAACTACCACACGAACGTAGCGCGGACCCTCGCTCGGCAAGGTCACGAGGTGTGGTTGACCATGCCCGACTACATCGTCAACAGGCGGGTGTTGGACACGACTAACTTGACTGTCATCGAGTACCAGACATTGATAAACTTTGAGGAGATTATGACGGCCGCTTTTGCCGGCAACTATTTTAAGGGATTGCCTGATGATTGGAGTCTGGTCATGTCTATTGGCTTACAATTTTGTGATACTCTTCTTACGAACGTTTCTTTCTTCCAGAAGGTTCAAGAACTGCGTCCAGATCTTTTCGTTTTCGACAATTTACGGTTCATGAACATGATGACGATAATATCATATAGGCTTGGAGTTCCTTTTGCCTTTCTTGGAACAGGTTACGATCCGTACTACCAGAGAATCCCTTTACAACCTTGCAACATACCATTGTTAATTTTTAGCTACAACCATCATATGAGTTTTCTTCCGCGAGTTTTAACCACTGTACTTCATGTATTTTCCTCTGTGATGGACGGATTTTCCTACAAAGACGCAGTCAGTCGCTATGCACCAGAAATGCCTTTCCTTACTCTAGACATGCTTGTAGCAAGAGCTGAGATCTGGTTGGTTGAGACGGACCACATCCTAGACTACCCGAGACCATCGATGCCTAATGTCAAACTAATTGGAGGAACAAATACAGGTCATGGTAAACCATTGCCACCCCAGTTTAAATCTTTTATGGATGATGCAAAAGAAGGAGTTGCTATCGTATCGTTTGGTAGTTACGTCCTCAGTCCACCAGAACCAATTACACAAAAAATCATGAGTGTGCTACAGGATTTACCTTTTAAATCTGTTTTCCGTTCCAACATTTCGTCACCGAACTCAAAGAAGATCCTGACGTCGTCATGGATACCTCAGAATGACCTGCTGGCTCACCCCAACACTCGAGTGTTTGTCAGCCATTGCGGTAATGAGGGTCAGTACGAGACTCTGTTCCACGCCGTGCCAGTGGTGGCTACGCCGCTCTTTTGTGACCAGTTTTACAACGCTGAGCGCATGCGCGTAAAGGGCATGGCCGAGACTGTCGACCTCAACACCGTCAGTACACACGAGCTGCACTCCACCATTCTCAAAGTGGCCACCAACACGAGCTACAAGCAGGCCATCACCAAAGCCTCGGAACTGTTTAAAATCGAATTTGGTGTTCCTGTGGAGAAAGCGGCCTACTGGCTTGATCACGTGATGAAATATGGCGGCCGACACCTTCGTTCGTCAGGACATGAAGTTCCTTTCTTCCAGTTTTCTTGCTTGGATGTTAAGGCTTTTCTTTTATCTTGTGTACTACTGATACTGCTGATAGTAGTGTATCTGGTTTATAAAGCATTCAAATGTTTCTTCTCGAAATCAAAGCCAAAAATAGAATAAAAAAGGAGTGAATACTACAAAAAAGATGTTAAAGATTTCTTAAACTTACAGAAGTTAGTAAATAAACAATAAATCTAGCCATTGACCAACATGGGCAAAAGAGTTTGCTCCAGTTTGGAAATTAACCTTCACTAAGCACATTACAAAATAATTTGTCCCTGATAATCCATCAGAAAATAAGGTTTCTTGCATTATTGTAACTGAAATGTTCTATTACTCTTTATATTTTAATGTTTTCTTCTTAGTTTTATTAACCTTCAAACAGCTATAAAAACATTTTATGTAGCAAACTTTTTTGTAAAATTAGGACAAAACATTGAGATTGGTGTTTGTCTTAGTTTTCTTTTTTTTCTTTTTTTTTTTACTTTTTCACACCGATACCAAATGCATCTTATTAAAAAAACTAAAGTATGCTATGATTATTAAATGCGTACTTGTTATAACAAAGTAACGTATGTTGTAAAATAAATAATGCGAGCTACTGACATTGCTGATAGCAGTATGTTTGATATACCTTGTATGTCAGTGGTTTTTTTGCTCCAAGCTAAAGGCAAAAAAGAGGAAAATTTAGTTAAAAAGACTTTTGACCTACTTGACTATTTGTTACGGTTGTGTCCTCTACAGTTAGGTTCCTTGAGTTGATTTTACTACAAGAAAACAAAACGTATATTTGTTAAAAATGTCACCATATAAATGTATTTAAAGTGCTCTTTAAAACGGATTATCACAGGTAGTTGTAGGTTAATAAAAATAAATTTTAAAATATCACGGTCGAAATTTCATTCGCTGGAACTCGCCGCTGAGTAAACAAACACGTCGCGGGTTACCGCAGCCGCGTAGCCTATGTGTTTATCAAAGATTCTTCAAAATAAATTATTGGTCTATTTACAGAATCGTGTACGTATTTCTTTATTCATTTCCGTGTCTAAATTGGTGGTAGTCGCTTCTTCCGTCTTCATTTTTATGACAATAGCCACAAAAAAAAAAAAAATCTCGGAAACGACTAATATGGAAACAAGTTTATCTGTGCAAAATTCTTCGCATCTCTGCTTTTTAACCTTCTTGTTATTTTGCCATGGATTTGCAATGTATTCCTCCATATTTACAATTGAGTTTTGACTTAACGCTAGCAAAATAATTTAAATCCCAGTAATCCTTGTAGATGCAAGGGTTTTTTTTATCATCGGGACTTAAATGTTTTTTCTGTTGCTCTTTATAACAAGTTTTATTTGTTGGTCCATTTTTTTCTTTCTTTGATACTTGTATTTAGTTTTATTATCTTTAAAGGGATACAGCAATATGGTGAGTTACCCTACTATTATAAACGTTTTAATAAAATGCCCAGATGCGTTTTTAATTTTTAATTAAATTTAATTCCAATCTTTTACAAAAGAAAACAAATTTAAGCAATGTTATTACCTAACAGCAGCTTGTTATCATTCTAGTTAGTGAATTGGCATACATACAAATTGTCCTGATCATGGGCGTGCATGACTGGCTTCTGTATTTACTTTGTGTATGTTTGGCGTATGTAGAAGCACTGATCATGTGTGTTATGTGCCAATATAAGTGCATGGCTGCCTATAAATTATTTATATAAAGCGTTCTGACCAAAAAAAATTGTAGAAGGCGTTATATCAGTCCTAAAGATGATGATGATGATGATGATGATGATGATGATTATTATTATTATAAGTTAAATATTCAAAGTAAAAAGAAAACATTTAGCATATGGTATTTCCAGATGGCATTTGTATATTATCCTGTGACTATTTTAATCAGCGGCGTGTTTTATTTCAGCAAGTAGTAATTTAACAAGAATCTAATGGATAAACAATTTTAATAATTTCGGTTTTTGTACAGCACCTTTGTTCTTTATAATTTGCTTTACAAAAATAAGTAACAAAAACTAAAAACTTAAAAATATTAATAATAAATAATACATGTTGAATTATTGTTTGATGTGATTGTTATGCCTGGGATCAAGAGCTGATAAGCATTATCCTTGTAATGTGTTTGTTATACGTTCACCGTTCGAGTTGTCGATTTTATGATTTGTTAGAAACGTAGCAATTAATTTTGTGCTGGCTGATAAAATGGAAACAGAAGAAAGGAACA
>SRHC01001049.1:249390-263493 GCA_004794325.1 Pomacea maculata
CTTATTCGGAACTTATTACGGAGACTAGCTGTCTCTCCCGATATGATGAAGGATATATTGTTGTTCTGATTATGATTTTTGTTACTGACTAAAGGATTGTTTTGTAAAACACTACAATTTGTAAAAGTCATTGATTACAGGAAAACATATTTCGTAGGTACTTATATTATATTTTAGATATTTATAAGTAATGTTTCTATCATAATATAACTTAACTTAAAAATCTTCAAAGAAAAATTATACTGTTGTCTTAAGTTGGGAGTATAAGAGTTCGCCTATTGCACAACCAACTGAAATCGGTATACCTGAAACAGATTTAATACTATTTTGCTCACCCATTTTTGTTCCTCTAGTGCCATTAAGGTCCATTTGACAAACTTCTTTTGTAATCTTAAGAAAACTTTAATCTTGAATGGCGGTCACAAACTCTGTATAACAGATGTTTACTGAAGTAAATCACCCACTTCACAAGTAGCTCTATCAGTTGTACAGTCCCACCGTCCGCTATGTATAACACATGATAAAAGTCAAAAGTACATCCTACATTAAGCGGCAAGTTCATCAAAGAGGTCATCTACAGATAACACAGGAAACTTCCATGAAAAATACTTACTGTTGGGCGTGGGGGGAGTCATCACTGTCGTCCTGATGATGTAGTAATTCACCGTTGATTTGAATGAAGACTGGTTGGTTATTCGCCTACGTCCCTTGTCCTAGTCTGTCTTGGCACACAGCTCCCTTGCTTGTTCTCCCCTAATTCCTACAAAATTGTATTAGTATAAATTCTCCAAATAAAATATTTGCTTAAATTGTTCGTCATACCCAACGATGTCTCCCTCCTACATCGTTATCATGAATGTGCTTACTTCGTAATGCTCAGCCTCACGTAAATAAGTTTAGTTTCGAAATAAAGTATAAATAGATAACAAACAGGGAGCTTACAATGGTTGCCTTGGCTGACTCTGCTGTCATGTGAATAATGAGTATTCTCGCTCACTCACCCACATACTCGCGAGAGTGAACTCCCGTAACTAGTGCTCGCATCAACGCCCACACTCTCACACTCACCTAAACTGCATTTCTGACAAAAACAAAATTTGCACCCCACTCGTTTTTTGAAGTCATGTGCTTCTATATTTCTAAGAGCAAACACACAAGTATTATTAAATTTACATGATTACATTATTACAATTATTACAAGGAAATGAAATTAAAAATAAATAATAATGTTCTCCAAACTGAAGCACCTACTGTAAAAACGATTTGGACGACTCTTGAACTTATGTTGGCTGGTACTGTGGAGGAAAAGGTCCATTTTGAGGCCTTCCTGCAGTGCAACTGAAAACTTCCCATTGCCAACTGCTTAGAAAAAAAGTTGGTATATAATTATTTCATGGGAAATAAAAGTACTTAAGCGATCTTGACTGCCTTACATTTGTCATAACCTAGCTACGGTGAACCATTTGCATTAACTTTCATTAGAGAAAAAGTTGGGGATGTGAGAAGGGTGGAGAGAGAAATTATTACTTTTACTTACTTACCGGAGTACTTGCCTCTGGATGAAGATTCATCTGGTCAGCATCTAAGCAGTAAAAGCATCTGACACACGTTTTACTTTAGCAGCTTTGATAATGATCTGTCTTTGGTACTACAAATTCTGCATAAATATAAAAATACTAGCCATTTGCTTTCAATTTAATTCCATTGTGTATGTTTATGTCACGTCTAGATTTTAATTAATTGTGTAGCCATGTTGATGCTGTCTCTTTTCATTTTCTTGTAAAACCATAATAATAATAATCTAATGAGTGACAAAATCCACTTAAGGTAAAAAACGTACAAGTATTACAAAAACATGATAGCAGGTACACAATACACAAGAAGCAGCTCGCTGTTTGTTGCCTTATTATTATGTAATCTTGTCAAATTATGGCCATAATCATAATTATTGTAATAGTCTCAAAACAAAATCAGTGACAGAAAAAACTTTTTTTTCTAGAATCTCAGTCAATTTTGTAAATGACCCGCATGTAAGAACATCTACAAATGAGCAGTGAAAGTATTCACATTAACTAACTAGTAGTATCACGACTCATAATCCTTTACCTTTGGATTTCTTAATATCTTTTAAAAAATAATGTTTAAGGAAAGCACACACGTATTACATCTCGCACACAAAATCATCTTTTCTGAATTCTCCCAGTTTTCTCATGCGCGATACTTCGCTCCAGGCGCGTTATTTCGCTAGCCCTAACGAAGATCCTGTTTTGCCAGGCTAAATGATCACAGTTTTTTCACATAAATTTAAACATGATTTAAATGAGAGCATCTATGTTTAATGCACTTAAGTTCAGAACCAACAAATTTTTGTAAATACTGCAAAAAACCAATTAGATATTAAATAATTTCATAATAAATATTACATTATTAAAATGTGTCAAGATAATATCAAGCCATCAGCAAAACTTTATTATATATGTTCGTAATGTATTTTAAAATCAATGGTACAAATGTCAATCACAATATATCTGTCACATGCAATAATTGTCTTTAATGAATATTTTAAGATGAAAGCTACATGCTATGAAACTTGATTATATGTTGGAAATTAAAAAGACTGCAATAATAATGACTCATATGAAAAAGTATTCTGACTCAGGACTCTGCCTGGCTGATGGGAAAGAAAAGATATTGTAAAAACGTTTTATGGGTGGAACTATGTTAATTGTAAAACTATGGATTGAATTTTAACTGCCTATGATCTATGATGACTAACATTTTGTGCACTCGTCTGGTTTTAGCTTGATGAAATCTATTAGAAAATATTCTACTGTTTCTCCATAAAGTATTTTTGCAATAACAGTATACACAAGCGAGTTGAAAGATTTTTTTGAAAATAAAAACACAAAAAGAACTTAACAACAGAAGGAATGAAGAATTGAATATCCGTAAAATAAAAAGTCATTACTTAATACAGAAAATGTGATTAAATTGTATCACAGAAATAGCAGTAAGGAAAAGTGGAATACCAAAGTAGATTACGAAGGAGTACAACCTATCGAAGTTTTTCTTATATCTCTAAAAAAGCAATTACCACAATCCAAACAATTAAAATGCACACATAAAACAGCTTTATCTCAAATTTAAGCTTTCTAAAATTAACTGAGAAATACAAATACAAAAATAAGAAAGATTAAAAACTAACACAGGAAAACTAATCTGATGTCAGTTAAGAAATCAGAAGAAATGTATAACTGTCATAGTTTAAGAAAGACAAAACGGAATTGAATTTATCGTTCTCTAAAACAAATATCCTTTCGACAAACATAAATAAACCAAAAAAATCTGAAAAAACAATAAACAATACTTTGGTGTGTTGTCGTTGTTGATGATGGTCTTAACGATGGTGCTGTTAATGATGCTGGTATTGCAGTTGTTTCTCCTTCTTCGATAGCTGACAAAATGTCTGTTAATGATAACAACTGCGCTGTTGGTGATATTTCTGTTTACAAAAATGTAAAAAAAAAAAATTCTAAAATCATAGGTAGCCTTTGTTTCTCCTGTCAATCTCTTTTCTCTCTTCCTCACTCACAAATACAAACGCGGAGACATATAAATTTCATTATTACTTATTTATCTTTCGCAATTTTAAAAGGTAAGCAAAATAAAACTAAAATTTCATGTAGATTGTTCAATCTTTTCCAGGAATATAACTTAAAAAGCTGCATTAACATGCAACAAAATTTTATGACATAATTAATCCTAATCGAGAGAAAACTAAAATTACTTTGTTCTAACATTGATGATTATAGCGTCCATGTTGGTGTGGTGGTTTCTACTTTTAATGAAAAATGTTAACAGAATTTACTAAAATTATCTTGTAAGCACATAATTTTTTTGTAAACTATTGCAACGTTATTTAAGTAGGCTTAGACTCCGCTAACAAATCACAAAAAGTTTAAGATTATTAGGACCAACAAATAAAATGTATTTTGTTTCATCACTATTGTTACTGATGGTGGTGTTGACCTTGCCATTTTTGCTTTTGATACGCAAAGATGTAGCAAAATTTACTTCAATCATCTGTAGTGACTCATTTTCGTCACCCAAACAACAAACTGATTCTTGTCTCTCTCGCTGTCTAACACACTAAAAAAATTACTCATATACGCTACGTGCAAAACTAATAATATATGATGATTTTACGAAAGTATTCATGATATAACTAAATCATCTGTGCCATTTGTCTCTCTTGTAAGATAAATAACACTCCTGGTTTTTTCTTTTTCTCTCGCTCTAACACTCAGAAAGAAATATACTCACAAGGTCATAGATAAAATATTTAGCATTGAATTACATGATAACTAAAAAAAGTAAAAGAAAAATTTGTAAAAGAAAACGAAATTAAAAATATCATTCTCTATTACATATAAAACATGTAATAAATAGACTTGACTCCAAAAACAATTCAGGAAAGCGCAGTTTCACAAAATAATAAATTTGACGACAGTGGATCCCCCCACGCCCCTCAGTAAGTATTTTTCATGGAAGTTTCCTGTGTTATCTGTAGATGACCTCTTTGATGAACTTGCCTCTTAATGTAGGATGTACTTTTGACTTTTATCATGTGTTATACATAGCGGACGGTGGGACTGTACAACTGATAGAGCTACTTGTGAAGTGGGTGATTTACTTCAGTAAACATCTGTCATACAGAGTTTGTGACCGCCATTCAAGATTCATGTTTTATTAAGATTACAAAAGAAGTTTGTCAAATGGACCTTAATGGCACTAGAGGAACAAAAATGGGTGAGCAAAACAGTATTAAATCTGTTTCAGGTATACCGATTTCAGTTGGTCGTGCAATAGGCGAACTCTTATACTCCCAACTTAAGACAACAGTATAATTTTTCTTTGAAGATTTTCAAGTTATATTATGATAGAAACATTACTTATAAATATCTAAAATATATTTTAAGGGATTACGAAATATTTTTTCCTGTAATCAATGACTTTTACAAATTGTAGTGTTTTACAAAACAATCCTTTAGTCAGTAACAAAAATCATAATCAGAACAACAATATATCCTTCATCATATCGGGAGAGACAGCTAGTCTCCGTAATAAGTTCCGAATAAGCTGTAGCCTCTTACCTGTAAATTAACATGTCTCTGTGTAATTCCCAAGAACAACTTGACCACAAACTGTAAGGTAAACTAAAGCGAGTGTTTTCAGTGCACATAGAGTGTATCCTATGATATGATGTTACATCCTGGGTGTTATTAACTTTATCTACAGAATAAGTCCTCGTTGTTTTGGGTTTTCTCTGTTGTTCCTTTCCTCTGTTTCCATTTTATCAGCCAACACAAAATTAATTGCTACGTTTCTAACAAATCATAAAATCGACAACTCGAACGGTGAACGTATAACAAACACATTACAAGGATAATGCTTATCAGCTCTTGATCCCAGGCATAACAATCACATCAAACAATAATTCAACATGTATTATTTATTATTAATATTTTTAAGTTATTAGCTTTTGTTACTTATTTTTGTAAAGCAAATTATAAAGAACAAAGGTGCTGTACAAAAACCGAAATTATTAAAATTGTTTATCCATTAGATTCTTGTTAAATTACTACTTGCTGAAATAAAACACGCCGCTGATTAAAATAGTCACCTAATAATAAACAAATGCCATCTGGAACTACCATATGCTAAATGTTTTCTTTTTACTTTGAATATTTAACTTTTAATAATAATAATAATAATAATCATCATCATCATCATCATCATCATCATCTTTAGGACTGATATTACGCCTTCTACAATATTTTTTGGTCAGAGTGCTTTATATAAATCATTTACAGGCAGCCATGCACTTATATTGGCACATAACACACATGATCAGTCCTACTACAGACACGACACATACACAAAGTAAATACAGAAGCCAGTCATGCACGCCCATGATCAGGACAATTTGTATGTATGCCAATTCACTAACTAGAATGATAACAAGCTGCTGTTAGGTAATAACATTGCTTAAATTTGTTTTTTTTTGTAAAAGATTGGAATTAAATTTAATTAAAAATTAAAAAAGCATCTGGGCATTTTCTTAAAACGTTTATAATAGTAGGGTAATTCACCATATTGCTGTGTCCCTTTAAAGATAATAAAACTAAATACAAGTATCAAAGAAAGAAAAAAATGGACCAACAAATAAAACTTGTTATAAAGAGCAACAAAAAAACCCCACTTTAGTCCCGATAATAAAACAACCCTTGCATCTACAAGGATAACTGGGATTTAAATTATTTTGCTAGCGTTAAGTCAAAACTCAATTGTAAATATGGAGGAATACATTGCAAATCCATTGCAAAATAGCAAGAAGGTTAAAAAGCAGAAATGCGAAGAATTTTGCACAGATAAACTTGTTTCCATATTAGTAGATTGCGGTTTTTTTTTCTTTTGGCTATTGTCATAAAAATTAAGACGGAAAAAGCGACTACCACCAATTAAAATACGGAAATCAATAAAGTAATACGTACTCGATTCTGTAAATAGACCAATAATTTATTTGGGAGAATCTTTGCTAAACACATAGGCTACACGGCTGCGGTAACCCGCGACGTGTTTGTTAATCAGCTGCGAGTTCCCACTCCTTCTTTGGCATCATCCATAAAAGATTTAAACTGCGGTGGCAATGGTTTGCCAGGACCTGTAGCTGTTCCTCCTATTAGTTAGACATTGGGCATCGATGGTCTCGGGTAGTCTAGGATGTGTTCCGTGGTAACCAACCAGATCTCAGCTCTTGCTACAAGCATGTCTATTGTAAGGAAAGGCATTTCTGGTGCATAGCGACTGACTGCGTCTTTATAGGAAAATCCATCCAACACACTGATAAAAACATAAATTACAGTGGATAAAACTCGCGGAAGAAAACTCATATGATTGTTGTAGCTAAAAATTACGAATGGCATGTTGCAAGGTTGTAAAGGGATTCGCTGGTAGCTGGGGTCGTAAAATGTTCCAAGAAAAGCAAAAGGCACTCCAAGTCTATATGATATTATCGTCATCATGTTTATGAGTCGAACACTGTCGAAAACGAAAAGATCTGGACGCAGTTCTTTAACCTTATGGAAGAAAGAAGCGTTCGTAAGAAGAGTATCACAAAATTGTAAGCCAATAGACATAATCACACCAAAATCCTCAGACAATCCTTTAAAATAGTTGCCGGGGAAATCGGCCGTCATAATCTCCTCAAAGTTTATCAATGTCTGATACTCGATGACAGTCAAGTTAGTCGTGTCCAACACCCGCCTGTTGACGATGTAGTCGGGCATGGTCAACCACACCTCGTGACCTTGCCGAGCGAGGGTCCGCGCTACGTTCGTGTGGTAGTTGGTGTGGCTGGTGAAGGGGAAGGGCATGAAGACAACTCTCTTACCTCTCACACACAGGGGCAGAAACACGATGCAGACTGCCCAAAACAGAAATTCTCTCATATTCAGGTCTTTGATGCGTTTTTGGTCCTCTGTAACAATACAGAAAGTGTACAAAACATGACGGGTAGGTGGGAGCCTGCTGATGATGAGTGAATGTTGTCGATGCGTCACCACATTTAAATTTATTCAACGAATCGTATAGAATAACTGTAAAGAACAGAGGCCAGTCACTTCGATGATTCGTCGATGAAACAGTAGAGCGCATAGCTTGAGAGGAAAACTTATTTTAAAAATGCCCCTCGGTGTCTCATCATTGTCACATTGTCACATCATAACACGCCAAATACAAATACAGTTATCTTATCATATTTTCTATATTAAATGCAAGCTATTATAAAAATTTATGAATGATAAAAAAATTGCTGCGGGTACTTTGCACTGTTCGCTCTGTTCACTCAGCCGTGATCACTGATATACGTTTAAAAATATTACCAAGACTTGCTGTAAGAGTCTTACCTAAAAATGATTTTGGATCTTGCTGTACTCACAACCTTTTAATGTCTGCGCTAGTTCAAGATGCTTTGAAATATTTCCGAGGAGGGACACTGAACACATTCACATCGCCTGACGAGGATTATATTACCCACCTGTCCTGGGTCACCTTGAGTTTTCGCGAGTGCTGACAAATGTACTCTTGTAAAGCTGCCAGGCCCTCTGACATGTCATCCATTGTTTAATGAGATGACTTTCTACCCACACCCATCACCCCTCGTTGTCATGAAATTTCATTTGACTGCATTCGCTACGGTTTGCTGAATATCACGGGAACTCGCCATACTGTAAGGAATTGATTAGGGTCTGAACTTTACCTAACCTTTTGGGGGCAAAGTCTTCACAGCCAGCACCAGCTGTCAAGGATTAGGGGATTTGTGACGTCACCTTCATTAATCTCTAATGCCTGATAAGCCAGCACCAGATGCAGTGGATCGTCTGGTGGACAGTAGATAAGGTACAAAGAAGGAAGAGAATTCAAGGAATTGTTTGTATGTGTCTGGTTGGACACGGACGTTGCTTGAACGTAAGTGTGATCTTTTTGATATTCTGTATACGCTGGAACACGGGTCTGGGACGTTGGTGTTGCGAGTTGCTGTCTAAAATGTATTTAAATTAACTAAACTGCAGTAAAAGCTATTTCAACATAGATAAAATCACAGAACTTTACAAAGATGTACCTAAATCATACATTATACTTTTCTCCGTTTAGCCAAAGGATTTTTTTCGGGTTCCTTCTCTCATTCACACAGAAGTATACTTATACAAGTACACGCGCGCAGTGATATACACCTTTATCCATCAACACTTCTCACAGATAAACTATCAGAGAGACATACAGAGCCGACTTGCATTAATACATAGGCAGACACACGAACAGAGAAGCAAAAAGATTTTTGGTACCAAAAGGATTGCATAAAGAATATATATCTATATCATATATATATATATATATATCACATATCTATATATAAATACGGTAAAACAAATGGACACAGACATACATTAGTAAAAGAAGAAAAAAAAAACAAACACACGAGTACAGACAAACAAACAGCAGCAGGCATGCAAGATAAAGACAAAGTGTGTAGACATAAGAAAAGGGACATACAGAGAAAGAATTGGCCGTAGTAACAACCACCCGAGACGCATAAAAATAAATAATTATCCCGTGACACTGCTGCGGTGAAGATCGTGACCTCTTGGGGTCAAATACAGGTCAGGCAACATGCACTTCTCCCTGTCAGTGCTTCCTACAGTCGTCCCTGGGCGTCCACGTGTTCTATCACTCAATGAAGTCTACAGCTCCGTCGATAGATTGTGATGTCTCTTCACACTATGTCTCTTTTTAAGCAATAAAAATGCTGATCATAATGTTTTGAAAAAATTCTGCTATGTTATGTGTCGGTTTTCGCAAACACGCATCACTGTGATGTGTCTGGACATTCACATTTTATTTAAACAGCTCGTAATCAGTTAAGGACGAGGCATTTATGGGAGTGCAAGTGACTGTTACATTGAGCTAGAAAATGTCTTAATAGGTCCTTAAAAATTGTGTTAAGGTTCTTGTAAACATAGCTGGGTGTGCTTATTAGTGCCTTTTGTGGAAAGTGTGTTTACCGGAAAATTCGGAATATAAGCCGCGACCTTTGACCATCTTCAAACCCTGCGGCGTATACAGTGATGCGGCTTGTTTCCAGATTATTTAGATTGCGATTAATTTTTCGATCAGCTCCAAGTTAGTGTTGACTGCTCACTTTGTCACAGTATGTCACAGTGTATCACAGACACTCACGTGAACACAACACACATAAACGAATCCAATGTGTAATACCTAGCACACTTGACATTCTAGTTATAATGACATATAATTAATTCATCGATACTGGAATCTAGCTTATGCCCTGATTCAGCTATTCATCTATGCTTCTGTAAATAAATCAGTTTGTGCACTTTCTGTAATGTTACAGAGGACCAAAAGTGCATCAAAAACATGAAGATGAGAGAATTCCAGCTTTGGACAGCTGTGTGCTTCCTCGTGTTGCTGCCCCTGTGTGTGGGGGGTAAAAGAGTTGTCTTCATGCCCTCGCCCTTCACCAGCCACACCAACTACCACACGAACGTAGCGCGGACCCTCGCTAGGCAAGGTCACGAGGTGTGGTTGACCATGCCCGACTACATCGTCAACAGACGGGTGTTGGACACGACTAACTTGACTGTCATCGAGTACCAGACATTGATAAACTTTGAGGAGATTATGACGGCCGCTCTCGCCGGCAACTATTTTAAGGGATTGCCTGATGATTGGGATGTGTTTATGTCTATTGGCTTACAATTTTGTGATACTCTTCTTACGAACGTTTCTTTCTATCAGAAGGTTAAAGAACTGCGTCCAGATCTTTTCGTTTTTGACAATATACGGTTCATAAACATGATGACGATAATATCATATAGGCTTGGAGTTCCTTTTGCTTTTCTTGGAACAGCTTACACACCGAGCTACCAGCGAATCCCTTTACAACCTTGCAACATGCCATTCATAATTTTTAGTTTCAATAATCATATGACTTTTTTCCAGCGTGTTTTAACCACTTTAATTCATGTATATGCCTCTGTTGTGGACGGATTTTCCTACAAAGACGCAGTCAGTCGCTATGCACCAGAAATGCCTTTCCTTACTATAGACATGCTTGTAGCAAGAGCTGAGATCTGGTTGGTTGAGACGGACCACATCCTAGACTACCCGAGACCATCCATGCCCAATGTCAAACTAATTGGAGGAACAGCTACCGGTCCTGGTAAACCATTGCCACCGCAGTTCAAATCTTTTATGGATGATGCCAAAGAAGGAGTTGTTATCGTAGCATTTGGTAGTTATGTCCTCAGTTTACCAGAACCAATTGCACAAAAAATCATCAGTGTGTTGCAGGATTTACCTTTTAAATCCATTTTCCGTTCCAACATTTCGTCACCGAACTCAAAGAAGATCCTGACGTCGTCATGGATACCTCAGAATGACCTGCTCGCTCACCCCAACACTCGCGTGTTTGTCAGCCATTGTGGTAAGAACGGTCAGTACGAGGCTCTGTTTCACGCCGTGCCAGTGGTTTGTACGCCGCTCTCTGGTGACCAGTTCTACAACGCTGAGCGCATGCGCGTAAAGGGCATGGCAGAGACTGTCGACCTCAACACCGTCAGTACACACGAGCTGCACTCCACCATTCTCAAAGTGGCCACCAACACGAGCTACAAGCAGGCCATCACCAAAGCCTCGGAACTGTTTAAAATCGAATTCGGTGTTCCTGTGGAGAAAGCGGCCTACTGGCTTGATCACGTGATGAAATATGGCGGCAGTCACCTTCGTTCGTCAGGACATGAAGTTCCTTTCTTACAATTTTCGTGCTTAGATGTTTATGCTTTTCTGTTAGCGTGTGTGTTGTTGATACTGCTGATATCAGTATGTTTGGTCTATGTTGCATTCAACTGTTGTCGCTCGAAATCAAAGGCAAAAATAGAATAAAATTTAGTGAACCCTTTTTGAAATAAGCGAAGCTCCCCAAAAGATTTTTATGCTGGTTAAATTGACAGAGTTGAGAAGAAAAAAAATCTTGCTGTTTCGAGACATGGCTAAGAGAGTTTTCTCCAGTCTTGCAATTAACCTTAACTAAGCAAATTGCAAAAAAAAAAATAAATAAATAAAAATTACGCTGCTAATCCTTCATAAAATAAATTTTATTGTATTATTGTAACTGAAATTTTCTATTACTCTTTATACTTTAATGTTTGTTGCTAGTTTTATCAATCTTTAACCAGCTATAAACACATTTTATGTAGCACAACCTTTTTGTGAAATTAGGACAAAACGTTTAGATTGGTGTTTGTACTCTTAATTGTGTTTTTACTTTTTCAAACCAATACAGCTTGAAACATCTTATTGCAAAAACTAAAGTATGCTATGATTATTAAATGCATACTTGTTATGATAAAGTAGCAATATGTCATTGGTTTTTGCTCCAACTTAAAGGCAAAGAAAGAGGAAAAACGACTTTTGACCTACTTTACGACTTCTTACGGTTCTGCCCTCTGCAGTAAGTGTCTTTAAGTTGATTTTACAACAAGAAAACAAAACGTATATTTGTTTAAATTTTCACCACATAAATGTATTTAAAGTGCTCTTTAAAACTGAGTATTTCTGCTTTTTTAACTTCTTTGCTATTTTTTACATAGATTCGCATTGTATTCCTCCATATTTACAATTGAGTTTTTACTTAACGCTAGCAAAATAATTTGAATCCCAGTAATCCTTGAAGGTGCAAGGGCTGTTTTATTATCGTGACTAAAATGTTTTTATTGTTGCTCTTTTTAACAGGTTTTATTTGTGGGCCCATTTCTTCTTTCTGTCATACTTGTATTTAGCTTTATTATCTTTAAAGGGCTAGAACAATATTGTGAGGTACCCAATTATTTGAGACGTTTTTAAAAAAATGCGCAGATGTGTGTTTATATTCCAATCTTTTACAAAAGAAAATGTGCTAATATAAGTGCATGGCTGTGTATGCTCTAGTCTATAAATGATTTATATAAAGACCTGTAAGCAAAAAATTTTAGAAAGCGTTATATCAGTCCTCATGTCGATGATGATGATGATGGATGCTGAATGATTGATGATTGATGATGATGATGATGATAATGATGATGAATATTATTATTTTAAGGGAAATATTTAAAGTAAATAGCAAACATTTAGCATATGGTAGTTCCAGATGGCATTTGTATATTATCCTGTGACAAGAATCGAATGGATAAACAATATTAGTAATGTTGGTTTTTCTACAGCAACTTTGTTCTTTATCGCTTGCTTTAGAAAATAAGCAGCAAAAACTAATAACTTAAAAATATTAATAATAAATAATACAAGTTAAATTATTGTTTGATGTGGTTATGCCTGGGATCAAGAGCTGATAAGCATTATCAATGTAAAGTGTTTGTTAGACGTTCACCGCTCGAGTTTTCGATTTCATGATTTGTTAGAAACGTAGCAGTTAATTTTGCTTTGGCTGGGAACACAAGAAAGGTACACAAGAAAAACCTAAAACAACGAGCACTTATTATGTAGAAAAAAATTAATAACACCCAGGACGTGCGTGACGCATACTGACGTCTAGTTATCTCCCCTGTATGGGGACAACGACAGGGTGTGAGCAGACTACACCACATTAATTCTTTTGAATCCTATGGTGACATATGTCGTAGAATAAGAGGCTAATGAAAATGTTACTCAGACAATCAGACAATCAAAAAGCAAAAGCATGATTTAATGTACTTACCTCAACAAGTCCACAAAGAACTTTTTTTGCTATCTCTGAAATAAATATAGTAGTATAAATAAATAAATAATTAAATGTGTGAAGATTGTTACCTGAAGCAAAGGAAATCAAAGTTAATTGTAGTAAAGGCAAACAAAGTTTAGTGTTAATGTGTGTCGAGAATGTAGAGACATGATTACTGGAGTTAACCTACCCGTCCCTTAGAAAGGGGTTTGCGACACTGATGTCATGGATGCACTTTTGTTATAGAGGCCTTGGCCTGTGGGAGCGCTGGGAACATATGTTAATTAATCATATCCTGAAGCCTTTATGTTTACTTTCTGTTCATGGTGATGTTTGGGGAGTGTATCTCATGAACGAAAAAGGCTTTATCTTACGAATTTTAAAAGTAACATTTAGATGAAACCAAAGTCAGTCATTAAAAGCTGTCAGAACACACCACCAGTCACACAAACAGTCACTGACACGTGTTCTTTCATTCAACACACAACAAACATCTGCCTGTGGGCTTTACGATAGTATATTGAAAGCTGCCAAGTAGTTTTTTTACTCTTTGTTTCTCTTTTTTTCCACACTCTTCATTTTTATTCTTTTCATTTATGTTTGAGAGTTTCTTTTTTCTCTTGGGGTCAAATACAGGTCAGGCAACATTACAAAATTTCATGAGGAGAATCGATGGGTGTAGGTAGAAAGTCCTCTGAGGAATCACGCAGCTAGCACAGTTGATGACATGTCAGATGACCTGGCAGGTTTTACTTGAGTGTATCTTTCAT
>SRHC01001050.1:0-37568 GCA_004794325.1 Pomacea maculata
GACGTGCGGGTGTACCAGGGGTGGGTTACAAATTTGTACAGACTTATAATTATTTCTGTTCACTTGTTACACACCTCCCACCCGACTGACACATCTGTTCCACGAGTACCGATCAACATATAGTTGTCATTAGTTGTGGTTATAGTCAATTAGCTATAGTCAATTATAGTTAATTAGTCCATCTGATCGTCTTCCTCTGCAGGTTCATGACACTCTCCATCCTTACTGTTCGTTCATTAATTACTCATTATGTCTTCTATGTTTGTCTTTTATTACTTGTCTGCATAGTTGTTTCTCCTTCTGTCCTTCGTATTCTGTCCATATTTCGTACTGGAAATCATTCTCCTTCAGGGCATGATCATGAGCTATATAAATCACTCGTAGTATTGTTATTATTTTACAAGATAAAGGATAAGTATGACTGACGTGCATATATATATACACACACGTGCGCACACAGTCCTAAGTAGCACGCATCATCGCCCATAGATACGCCGCATGAATTCGCGCACGCACACACAGATACAGCCAGAGAGATCCCATCACATCTATAAATATATTGGTATGCATTATAATTATGTCTTTTGCAAATTATGTTTACGAATTATATATATATCCCAGCAAACACGCACGATTTGGCCAGGCTTGGTTCAAGCTTGGAGATATCCTGTAACTTGGTTTGTCCAGTACAAAAAAATTGGGCAATCCCCAAGCAAAAGCCAAGGAATCCGATGTGCGATCTGGCGATCGAAAGATTGGAGAAACTATATACACTGTATATATATATTCCTCAATTAAATTGAAGTACTCGATATAGTGTTGTTTCCATCACAATGAAATGACGGAAAACAGCGACCACCATGCAGTTGCATGCAAAGTATATAAACCACAGAAAACGTATTTTTTTATAAAAAAAAAAAAAGAGGAAAAGATGAGAGAAGCTATTTTTAGAATCTGTATTAATAAGCTTAAACGGGAAATCCCGTTTGCTTGGATCGTGTGATCAACGTCCAATACATACACGTCTGTAAAGTCAGCCCCTGCACACATATATCCGGCCGCTGACGACATTACGCAAAGGTTCAGGTAAGTCTTGGAGCTTGATTCTAGCATTCTTACCTGACGATTTATATCAACTGTAGGTGAAATGAGAAGATAATTATATATTATTAACGTATCATTACCGCTTCTATAGGTAATGTTAAATGACAGACTTATCTGTTCATGTACAAAATGTACCATTTAGAAAAGTTTAGGAATGTTCCAGTATAAAATTCAGGAAGTTGATAAGGATTTCGAGAAAGTTTCGTTAATAATAATAATGTGTAGTTGTAATGAGCAACATCACGACCTATAGATATAGGTCGCACTCTGCGCAGACCAGTAATGATAAATGAACATTAGATAACAGTGGACGATGAGATATGTATAGGCACACAGAATAACATAAAGGTGATAAGTACAAGAGTGAAATGTAAAGCAATGGATAAAAGTATGAAGGGATAAATATATATAGGTACTATAAACAGTGTTTATTATATACCTGGACTATATATATATATCAAGGAATATATATCAAGATGCATTTTTCTGTGCATATTACGTATTGTTGTTAAAGTAGGTCTACGTGATACAGTTACATAGGAACCTGCAGGGGGGTGCAAGGTGGGCAGCCGCCGCCTCAAAAAAAGATACCTAGGATCAGGAAAGAATAATAAGTTATATGTATAGTTTACTGTCAGTATCTCGAGTTTGACCCTCCCTCCCTCCTCAAAGCTTCAGCACCTTCCCACGCCACTGCTATCATGTGTATATTATTAAGCAGTGATTAATTATTATGCAGATGTTCACTGCAAACTTGATCTGCTAAATCGGAGAATCAGAGTTGGTGGTCGATCTGCAGAGGTCGCGGATGGCAGCCTCAAAGGGCTTGCGCGTTCTGCGGGGTCCGAACTGGCAAAGTGGAGATGCAGATGGAGGTGAAGGTCACCCGGGCACCGTGGTGGAATTGCTAAGCAACGGGACGGTGCGCGTGGTGTGGGACTGCGGTCAAGAGTGCACGTGCAAAACTGGAGCTGATGGCAAATATGAATTGATAGCGTTTGACACTGCACCCATTGGTGAGTGGTACTCCATGTTTTAGTGATACTCTATATATTAATATATTGTGTAGTGTATGGGTGGTACTATATATATATTAGTATATTGCATATTGTGTGGGAGTTATAATTAATAGTGTGTTTAGATGGGTTGTGTGTGTGTGTAATCTAACATTAGTGGTATTGTTTGCAGGGGTTCGTCACCAAGGGTCTGTGTGTTCAGCATGTGGTGAGAAAGATATTTATGGTATGCTCTGGCGGTGCACCCAATGCAAAAGTTGTTCACTCTGCTCGCCGTGCTACTTTATGGACAAGCATGACATCTCTCATGTGTTTGAAAGAAATGATTCTGAGAGCAAAAGGTATGTGACCATTTATTTTTGTACTGACTATTGTTCACTGAAGGGCCATTCATTCATTTATCCATCAGAAACTGATGATGACCATGAAAGTATGTAATTGGCAAGACAGTGCTAGAGTAAGATGGGAGTAGTTTGTGGCTACAGATACTTGTTCTATCAAAAACTTTAAAAATTACTTATAAGCATTGATAATATACTATATGTCTGTCAACTGTGATCAATAATTGCAGGGGCATTAAGTTCATGTAAATCAAGAAATATGCTGTTAGTGTGCAGTAATGTTACAGATGAGACAAGTGGATAAATGTTTGCCTATTCATGGATGAATAAGTAATTCAGATACAATATTATACAATCTTTAAACATGTTGATCAATTGGATGATGTCTATAATGTGCTGGTTTTGTTTTCTGATATGTTCACATCATCTTTTCAGGGAAATTGTAAAGAAGCGCTCAATCAGCTTGAAGATCAGGTCTGTGGGAATGTATCCTGGGGCAAAGGCTGTGCGAGGTCGAGACTGGAACTGGGGAGATCAAGACGGTAATAACATATCTCTATAAAGTCTCTAGCCATCATAGAAAATGCAGTTAAAGAACCATCCATTTAAAAACCTGTTCTTTTGCAGCCTTGTTGATCATAATGTGTATCATTATCAGGAGGAGAGGGATCAGTAGGACAAATCCTTGGCTTTGAGAATGTGTCACCCTCATCCTCAAGAGACATAGTGCGCATAAAGTGGCCCAGTGGACAGGAAAACAGCTATCGTTTAGGATTTGGAGGCTGCGTTGACCTGAAATGTGTTGAAGAAGTGCCTGGAATAGATTACTACAGAGATCATTTGCCAGTTGTTGGTGAGTCAGTTGAAATAAGTTTTAAATTTAATTGCTTAATTTCTGTTTTCTGAATTATTGCTTCTCATATATACTATGAGCTAATTGAGGTTTCTTTTGGTAGACTCAGACTGTACCTTCATTTCTGTTTTCTGAATTATTGCTTCTCATATATACTACATCAAAATTGTAGCTATTATTTTGTTTTGAGTTTAGGAAAAGTCTAATGCCACATCCTTTATTACAGTTGGTGGCTATTCCCTTATTTTTCTTACTGTCACTTACTCTAGCTTCATTCATCTTCTCTGGCTCTATTCCCTTTCTTCAACATTGTTGCCAATAATAGATATTGAAGGGTGGCTTCAATGTTGATGGATTGCATGGGCCTCAAAACCACTTGAAAAGATTACATTTTAAGTCTGTTAAAAATTTAAAATTTAATATGAATTATCTTTACAGAATATATTAAATGGAAAAAGATGAAATTTGTAAAGGAACATATGATCGATCTATTTTATGTTTGTTAATTTTGCTCCCAACAGATACCACAGGAAAGAAAGATTTATCATCTTCGTCCTCATTAAAAACATCATCATTATTACCACAAGGAAGAAGTTCAGAACCAACAGTCCCTGGAAATAGTCTTCAGTCCTTCGGGGCATGTGCTCGGCCAGGTGTGGAAGTACAGCTTAAAGATAAAGTTGCAATCAAAGTTGGCGAAGATAAACTGCGGCAGATGCAGGCCAATTATGGAGGCACGACTGCTGCAATGATACAGGTGATACAAAGGTTGTTTCTGATAACACAAATATACATTATAAAACTTACAAATAAACAAATTGTGGTAACTAAGTTTACTAAAATCTATTATTCTCAATTCTTTTGTTATTTCTGTCGCTATTACTGCTACTGACAATAGAGTCATAGTCATTGAGAATCATTGAGAGATTCTAATAACTTTATGGAGCAGTCTGCAGTTTGGCTTCTCCCAGTTTTAAATCTTTTTCTTATGATTCAAGTGCATTGGACAGACTGGAGAAGTTACTGCTTTTGTTGCCAATGGAGCTGTCACTGTCAAGTTCAAACGGTTGACATATCGTCTAAATCCCCAAGTCCTGTGCAGGGTAAATTATTAAGTTAGACAAAGACAGACTCGTCAGAGAGACTTACTAGAGGTGGGTCTGGGAAACAGAAAGAAGAATGCAAAAGTTTTATTTTAGCATAATATATTTTTCTGATTTTTCTGATTATTTTCCAGCTAGTAATGGGACTTATATAAACACATTTCCTCACATGGAGGCAAGCTCAGCTTGCTTTACAAGATACAAGGGGCAATAGGTCATGATGTCATATATGACTAAGAGGAACATCACAATGTGACAAACATACATACTTAAATGGAATTACTACTGTAGAAGGCTGTTTAATTAGTAAAATACAGTTGTCTGTCAATGATGTAATAAAAAATAAACTTTTTTTTACTTGTGAGTACCTGCACATGCTCTCTCTCTCTTACATACACATATACACACAGGGAACCAGTTGATTCAACCATTGGCCAATTTGACCATCTGTTAATTTGACCACTGCATATTGTTGATTTGATCGCAATGCTAAATTGATTTGACAACTGCTTATAGTTGATTCAGCTATATATAGTCCCAAGTTGATTCGATCACTGACAGTTTATTTGACCACAGTCCTAAGCTGATTGGCGTTTTCTAAGTATTCTGACATCTTAAACTAGGCAAGGAATTAATTTTTTTATCACTCGTGTATAGGTATCCATACACTATATGACTTCTAAGAACATCTCTTTTCCTTTGATAACAATATTGACTGACCTAGGTACATCACATGACTAATTTTTATTAAAAAAGTGTTGTTTTGTTTCATTTACATACAATGAGAAATAATTAAGTGTGTTATTATGCTGACCAATAACTTTTGTACTCAGTGGTCAAATTGGTTGAATTGGCTATGGCTGTGGTGAATCAACTCAGGACTGTGGTCAAATCAATTCTGGATGTAAACAAATTGACTGAAATTTGTGGTCAAATCAGTTTGGTTGAATTGGTAAATGGTCAATTGAACGGTGGCCCACACAGAGGAAGAAAAGAGAAAGAATATTAAACAAAATAAAAAAACAAACATAAAACGTTTCTTGAAAAGAATACAAAATATTGTTTAAAAAAACAAATTAAATTACTATTTTCAGGTGTCTAACTTTCAAAATGGTGACATGGTCCGGATTCGACCAGATCTTGAAGAGGTCAAAGTGCTGAACAAACGGTTTGGCTGGAAGTCCGAAATGGCCGCTGTAAGTCTTCCTCCATAAATGGCTTAAAATTTGAAAGTGAAAATTTTATGTGAATATAACAAATATCATAGGTTCATTCTTGTTTGATATTAATAACTCATTGCAATTTGCCTTTTATCTGTATCATTGCCACTCAGTTTTGGAGTAAATACTATATACAGGGCTTCTGCTAAGGCTAAATTCTTTGGGGTCCCAGGGACCCCTTCTTCAGATTTTTAAGGGGTCTCTGTTCTTCGCCCAAATTTGAATGGGACCCCATTGACGAAAATTGAAGGGGTCCTCCTAGCTTTTAATGCATCCTGTACGCAATTTTTTGCGTAAGCACAGTGGCGTAGGAAGATGTTCGGCGTTGGGGGGGGCAAACTCCCTGCTGACAGTGAACGGCGTTCACACTCGCACATTACGTAAAAAAGATGGGGGGGGGGGGTACTGCACGCACGCACGTACACTGAGGTAGCATCACAACACGCTGCTTTATTGTTAAAAGGCAAAGCAGAATTAAATAAGAAAAAACAAATTAAAGAATGACTCCCCGGCTAACGCATTCACAACGCATACTGGCCAGGGTAGCCATCGGGTGGAAAAACAAAGGTAAATATTAATTAAGCCTACTCACCCAACGGCTCGTGACACGCTTTGTTCTATCTCACAACAAACGCGGGGAAAATGGTTGCTGGAACCCTCTTCTAGACACCACGCCAGTTCCAGCGACAGTACACACAGCACGTGGCAAACCCCCGACTACTCCCAGAGACGGGCACAGGTCTCTCCACCAGCAAAAAATCTCATCTTCCGCCCCGCCGTCTTCCCAGTCCACATATACCTGACGTGTGGCAGGTTTCTACAGTCAAATCTCCCTACTATGCCACCCCTCTACTATGCCACTCTCGGTATTATGCCACTTTTGCTCGGTCCCGACTATAAATTCAATGTAAAAAAAAATTTACTATGCCACCCCTACTCTCCCTACTATGCCACTTTTTTTGTGACTGTTAAAAGACACAAGTTGTAAAATTCCGCGCAGTGCTCGATTACTATACTGTACGGTAGTGTGGGACATCGCATTTAGGTGGATGGAACATAGCACGCACACAGGGAGGGTGGAGGCTGGCAATGTGGGGGGGGTGGGTGGTCGCTAGCCGGGTGACAGTCACGTGACAGAGGGAAGGTGTGAGGGAGTCGACTAGCGACAGGATTCAGGTGCGCGGATGTGGTTGGGAGGGGTGGAGGATGAAGAGGTGAGGGGGAGAATGAGAGGAGACAGCTAGCGAAGCCGACGATTCTTGAGAGCTTTGGACCAGACCTGGGCAAAGGCCTCCTGTCTCTGACCGGCCCGCCCGCCAGTATATATACTATGTATACAGTATTGGGTAAAACTGAGTTAACTATATTAGTCCGGCCCTCTAAAACCATCTCAATGTCTCATGCGGCCCCTTGGGAAAATTAATTGCCCACCCCTGCTTTGGACTGACGGGTAACTTGAGCAAATAAAACCGTTTTTACGAACACTCTCTACTATGCCACTCTCCCTACTATGCCACTTTTGCTCGGTCCCGGTAGGTGGCATAGTAGGGAGATTTTACTGTATAGGCTTCGAGAAACCTCCAGAACCTTTCCCTACCCACAGGGCCCAGCGTCCGCGAGATAATCCACGTTACAAAGAGACACAGCCCTATACCTGAACTCGGTGTCCACACACCCTGGGAAAATAGCCCCATCCACCCCAAAGAGAACCAAAGAGACCAGAGAGGAAGGGACGCAAGGCTACCGTATAATTAAGGGCCATAAACTGGCCAGACCACCGTGGCCAGGGGACGAAACTAGGGTGGGAATGGCCGCAGGGCCATCCCCTTCCTCGCTCCGCTACCCGACGGTGCTGAGCCAGCGATGCGACACGTTCTATGGCCATCTACCAAAACACGGACACATATATACAAACCAAACAGTATAACACAGATAACTTATGTTGAGTACCACCCACAGTCGTTGATGATAAAAGAGTGCCCTTGTGTAGTTTTAGAAATGTTACTTATGCACTTCCCCCTGAGTCGTAGATAGCAATAATATCAGTCTCTCTGTCTCTAAAGAAAACTACCAATATAGGGACTCAGAGTCTTTGCCTTACTTAGGTGAAGTCAAAGCCGACAATTCGCACTAAACCGTTGGTGTCTAGTAAGATGGAAGTCCTCGTGCTTCGCTAGCTTTTCACAAAGTGTAAGGGTTCCTGTCTGATTGGTAAGACTGGGGTATTGCCGTATTGATATGCAACTAATTCGTTACTGGCTTTCTGTGTTCCCGATGGCCAGTGCGGCCCCTATGGTTGTAAGCGATAGCAGATAATTTTAGGGCGACAGCGAGTGGGTGGGGGATGTTTTATGTTGGTCAAACGAAAACCGCCAAAGAAAAGGCGTCGCATTATGGGGCAGGGGGGAGGGAGACGACACTCGATGTACCGATGTACTGTCCGGCTGCTTTCTTCGCTCAGGCTTCAACACAGCCTGCAATTAGCATGGCAAACAATACCAACGGACTGTCCCCGATCTGATCGTCAGAGGTGTTAGAGCCTCCACTTGCCTCAGGGCCCGCTTTTGTGACGGTGATGACCGTCTCCTCTCTTCGTTCCCCTACCTTTCTTCAGTTCTTTGCTCTTTGTGAGGAATTACGTCTCAAATATTGGGGGGGCAAAAGGATATTCCTGCCCCCCCTGTATTTTCCTTGGGGGGGCGGCTGCCCCCGCTGCCCCCCTGGTTCCTACGCCACTGAAGCAGAAGCCCTGATATATATATAGTCCTTTGGCATAAAACCATTATATGTTTACATGCTCCATAATTTATAATTCCTTTATGAAGGCTTACAAATGTATATCAATCGTGGCCCAATCTAGGCATTACATTAGCGCTTACAGAATGCCAAGATTCGGCCAGGCTTACACTGATCTAGGGCCAATGCTGGGCCACTTTTTACTCCAAAGCTTGGGCCAAAATTGAAACCAGGGAAATACCAATATTGGAGTCAATGAAGCGCCCAGCAAACACCAACATTTGGCCAGCATTGATATGTTTGCTGGCAGGTAGCTCTTCAGTATCATTAAACAAGATTTTGTTCTTCTTCACAGACCTGTGGCCGTGTGGGTGAAGTAGTGAAGATTGATGAAATGGGAGACCTTGTTGTGGCATTTGGCAAAGTGATGTACATGTATGCACCAGCTTGTTGCATACCATCACCAGGTTCCAAAATGGATGTCCTTACAGAGGACAAAGCCAATTCCTCCAACAGTAGTCAGAATTCTGGTTCAGGAAGTAGCGAAGAGAATGGTAAATTAATTAAGTCATGGAGATAATGAAAATTTTAAGGAAAACAAACCTGACTAGAGAAAGTCAGCCCTTGCAGCTATGTGAGGCACACATCAGCAAAAACAAAATTATTCAAAAACTTTCTGATTTATAAGGATCAAAAGAAGTCACCCAAAGGTGTTGCCATAGCCAGACAAAACAGAAAAGACAATTACCAGGCAGTGTTAACCTATTATTTAATACAGAATGCGGCATCCATTTTTGCAGCTATTCAATTTGTATTTATATAGAATATATCATTTATGGTTTAAAAAATACTTCATAAATCTGTGTAGAAATTTTTTATTTATGTTTATAAATATTTATCTTTGACAACATTAAACCTTTGATTGAACTGCATGAAATACTTGCATCATGAGATGGAGACTGGATAACATAATATGCTATTGATATTAGACAACAAGAACCCCCAGATCCCAGGCAGCATGACTGATGATAAACCAACATTTTTTATTTCTACTTTGAAATATTTTAAGAATGAAAAAGCTAATTTTTAAATAGTTGCCAAATTCTTCTCATCAGTATTCTGAGGTACTTTCATTATGTACACATAAACACGTCAGAGAAAATGTGTCCCATTTTGGTATATTTTTTCCCCAGAAGTTTATTTTGTAATCCTTTAGAATTGCATCAAAAGTTGATGAAGATGTTGGCACAGCTGATGGTGAGTAGAGAGCGTCATGTATCAACTGGTGCTGAGGAAGATATAGAGATGGCACAATTGTATCATGCCATTAATAAAGGTGATGTGGATGCAGTCAAGGCTGTTTGTGAAGCTGATCGTTCTTTGGTGAGCACCTTACTCTATTTTGGGATTCACGTTAAACTGTGTAATGAAGAGTTTTGCCTAGGGGTCAACATTAAATTATTTGCCTTAACAAATAGCAGAAGATGTACATTGTATAGCATGTTGTTTTGTAGAGAAATGTAGCCAGCGTTTGTACATGAAATAAGATCATGTTTCACATAAATGGGAATGTTCTCTGATTATATTTCTTACTGGAATAATTATTGTCATGAAAAGGATCTCATAAACTTTGTAGGATGTGCAGTAGCTTATTATTTAAAATTTAGTTTTAGCTTGTTTGGATTTTTTCCTACAGCTGTCAAGAGTTTACCTAGGAATGACACTTCTGATGGTGGCTAGCCATGAGGGTCATCACAGTATTGTGAATGCACTTCTAAATCAGGGAGCTGATGTGAATGCTATGGGAGACAAGGACAACACTGCACTGGGAGCAGCTCTTGAAGGGTAACTACAGCTTTGGAGAAATTATCAATAAGTGAAAATGTTTGTGGGAAGGAGGAAGAAGATTGCTGTTTTTGCACTTAGCCATCAACTGAGATTCTACATTATGACAAAGCAGCTGGCCCTGTTGAAAATAACACAGTTTATAGGTCTTAATGGTATAGCAAAGAATTCAAGAACAAGAAATAAACACACCAATCTTTCAACTACTTTTTCACTTCTGTCTTTTGAGTAGCCAAACCATGTGTGTGTTTGCTTGTAGCTTTCTTGCTTCATTCACTAAGAAACTAAAGGCCCTCTTTGTAACCACAGTGGCACCCTTTTGTTGTAAGGATGTCATGGTATATGCCATTAAATCTCAAGAGTTTAAGTCCTAAAAATAAAGTACCTGGACATGAGAAGCCGATTCTAAAGTGATGGTTATAAAGAAGAATTCCTGATTGGGCTTTTTCAGCAAAAAGGAGTCCACTGCATTGCTTTTACTGAGAAGGGGGGCTAATCCTCAGATGTTAAACAACAAAAAGCGAAGCCCAGCTCATGTGGCAGCCTACAACAACATGGCAGAAGTTCTGCGTGAGCTCATCAAACTAGGAGCGGATATAAACGTCAAGGTGGTAAAAATGTCACATAATTTGTCAGCAGTATCTGTGAAAGGAAAGATCGTAGCCTTTTTGTTTGACTTTCATTTGACATAATTCGTTGTGTTTATTATTCAAATTTAGTTACTGTCAATTTATGTATATTCTCTGCTTGCACATGAATCCTGACATGTACACAGAAAGGTGCACACACATATGCATGTGCGCATACACAATGATTGAACACACATCCCTATGTGCACAGTAACATGCCACTTGCTTGAAGTTTATTTCATGGTACCCTCTCTTCCCCCAGGATGAATTTGAAGATGCACCACTCCATGATGCTATTGAGAAGGACAATAAGGAAGCCATTGATGTTCTTGTAGATACTCCAAGCCAAAAGCTCAGTCTTCAAAACAGGAAAGGCTTCAATATGCTTCAGCTTGCATGTCTCAGAGGCTGTGTTTAGTAAGTCTCGCTGTTCCTGTTCATCTTCCTAACAACCAGATCACCTTATCTGTCCCTTAGACTATTTCTTTTTCTTTGGGGTCAGTGGCATGCACCATTTTTAAGTTCTTTATATGATGTTCAAAACCTTCCTAAGTGTTCCGAGTTATGCACAGATTATGGTAGATAGAGATATATTTTTTTTAATTTCAGTTCCTGAAACACAACTGTTTATTATCTAATTTCAAGTTTGATGATTGCACCTGTAATCAGCAAGTCCTGCAAAATCTCATTTCTGCATGGAAATAACAGGCTACATCATCTTCTGACCCAATCCACTCTTGGAGAAATGTATTGGATTTGACGGATGATCTTAATTTATTTTGCTCCAGCAGCAAAGAATAAAATTAAAGTTTGCATAGACTTTAAGTATTAAGCCATGCATCTTTTATCCTGAGGACTGTTGGGGTTGAGACACCCAAATACCAGATGAAGATGTCAAGGTAGCAGACAATGAAGAACAGCTTTGAATTGTTATGGTTAGCACAAGTCATTGTTCATCAGATTTTGCAAGCTGCAACTGAGCACTAAGAAAAAGAGGCAAAACTTTGGAAAAAACTGTGGAAAAAGGGAAAGAAACTTAAAAATTAGAGCGATACATTTTCAGGAATGTCGTCATGTGTAATTAGGATCAATGATTTACTGTATATACATCACCACCAAAATCTGAAGTTACTGCAATGACTGTTCACAGCCTGAACTCGACCATTGTGATGTAAATAGTATTATACAGGCACAGTAGGTAGTCAACCCTAGACATATGAATGAAGTTGACCAGCTATCTACTCAGTTGTGGGTCATATTAAAAAGAATTAAGGAATTTCTGTGTATTCAGTAACGTCTATGAAAAATTACATTCTATGTCCATTAAATACTTCATAAATATATTATGCCTTACAACTGAGGAATAGGCGGTTAAGGTATTTTTTTTAAACGTGACTAAAAAAATATTTTTCAGATTTATGAAAATGTTTACCTTCTTCCAAATTTATAAATTCAGTTGACTCTGTTTGCATGGATATCATATAGATGGAACTGTTAATTATTGTTCTATCCCTAATAAACATTCTACATTTATATGTCTGAGCATTCGCTCACTGAACATTTGAATGATGTTCTATGCAGTGCGGTGGAGAAAATCTTAAAGCGTGACATATCAAGTGTCAATGAGCTCATGAAAGGGGAGTTTAATGCTCTCCATATAGCTGTCACCAATGACCATGTTGAATGTGCAAGACTTCTGCTAGCAGAGGTACTTAGCTGCTACTGTTTAGAAAAGCTTTTTATTTATTATTCACTAGTTGCATTGACTGCTATTTACAAATGAAATTTTTGGTATTTATAAGAATTCACATATAGATATATTTACAGGATCTTAATGTTCTGCATTTCAAATCCAGCTGCTAGATTAGATAAAATATAAAGATTTCCATATGTTTCTGTTGTATAACTCCAAGCTTTACTTGCTGAGGTTTTTTTGGGTTTTTTTTTTCTTTAGGGCAAAGCCTCAGTTAACATGAAAGGCTCTCAGGGATTAACAGCACTTCACTTGTCATGTAATGAAGCATTCCCTAGATGTGTGGAACTCTTGTTAACCTATGGTACGTGCTATACCTGAGTACTGGTTGTGTAGATGTGGCCTTATTGTTCCATCTTTTTGCTGTAACATTATTCTTTAAAAGTATTATATGAGTCATTCAGCATGTATGAGAACTGGGTATTTTATTATGCAGTACTAGTAGTTAAATTAAGTGGAAATCATCTGTTTCACACATATTATTTCCCAAACTTCAGGTTCAGGACTCTCTGTGGCAGTTTAAAGTTAGGGGAGAAATAGATAAATAGCATCATAGTGTTTCTGCATGATTCTGCTTTTCACATAATTTGTACTACATTCATGTTTTCATTAAATGGACTGGGAGCATTCTAACAGACAATAGGTACAATTTTTGATGAAGTACTTCCATTTAGGAAGGATATATAAACAGTATAATATGCTTAAATTAATATTGTGTGAATAAGAATTTAGTGATATATTTTCTGTTATCTGCTTACAGTAGTGTTGTTTCATGTTTTTAGGTGCTGAAGTAAATATTACTGCAGATGATGGAAACACCCCGTTGCATCTTGCCCTTGGAACAAGAAGCACCCACTTGAAAAAAGTGAAAACCGAATTTGATATGATGGATAAATAACTTCATTTTCAAAATCCACGTTAAAAAGATTAAATCTGTTATAATAAGACCTCTAGATTAAAAAAATCTGCATCACATTATACTTTATTTTGATAGAACATGGAAAGATGGAAAAAGATGGAAAGAATCAGTAAAGAACTCAAATTTAATCAACAGAATCAAACAGAAGATGCAGAGAAACAAGAACACAGAAAACGAGTGACCGTCGCCTGCATGCTGCTAGAGAAAGGGGCCTTCATTGACATCAAAAACAAGAATGGGGCAGAACCCCTCCAGTGTTGTCGTCCTGAAACCATCCGCAAAGGGTTTAAGCAATTTGTTGAACAAAAGTAAGCAATGTAATGAATAAATGTAATCATTGTATCACATGTTATTAGTATTTGTGATCCAAAAAGCCATCATTATCAGTTTCAGTAGGGCATAACAAAGAATATTAAAATGAAAATGAAGAGACAATTAGATGACCTGTTGATTGATGCAGTTCTTTTTCCTAACTATTACTTAGTAGTGCTGCTTATCTCATATGTAGATTGTCTAGATCTGAGCATGTAACATTCTCCACTTGTTTTCACTGGCTGATTGTTACCAGCTGTTTAATTGTTCATGCAAGTGAGATGGAGGAAAAGCAAGGAAAAGTTCATATAGGATAAAGGTTTTTTCCTGAATTTTAATATCTTAAAAGCACTATATAAATATTAATTTTTATTTACTAATGTTTTTACAATTTATTAGGCATAAATATCAAACTGGATTTAAAGATATGCTTTTTACCTCCTTAAAGTTCAAAAACTTTGGTACCAAACAACTCAAAATAAGTAAAGATTGATAGATGCAGAAGAAACATTCTAGAGATAAGAAAAGCCAGGTACCACACTCAGTAGCAATAAACAATGAATGGTACTTCTATTTGATGAATGCTGAATGTCACATTCAGTAAATAATTAATAATTGATAACTGCTAACATAGTAATTTTAACATTTCTGTAGGTCCTTACAACAGATGACACCAGTATATTTTCTGCCAGTTTTGTTAAAACTGTTAATCTTAGACATGTGGATGCTGCAATTGCAACATTATCAAAATTTATCATTATCTGATTTAGCAAACATGACCTTTCATCTCTTTGTGCAATGTCAGGAGATGATACTCAAAGCCATAGTCTATGTTTACTGTTGTGTGCAAATATTAGTACTACCCATTGGTTATGTTTTAGTCCTGAATGCATCAGAAGGCAGGGACAAGATGGTACAGGTCCTAGAAGAACATCTGGTGACATGAATGGATCTGTGGGAACTCTTCTTCAGCTTATTAACTTACCATGTGGAAATTGCTTTAAAAGATCAAATGTCACCCTGAAGCCTTGTGGTCACAGAGCTTTGTGCAGTAACTGCTGTTTACAAGTCACAGAGTGTCCTTTCTGTCACCAATATATTGAAGAGAGACTGGTTTCTGGAAGTTCTGGTAAAGTACACATGTCATGTATATATTGCTTTAATGAAACTGGCATTATGGTTTCAGCAAAATATTTTCACAAATCTTTCAACAACAATCGTATGTCTTCAACATTTTAATCTAAAAGTCTGATATACCACATAAACCAAAGAGCAAGATGAAGGGGTTCAAATAAATTTGCATGTTAATTATCAGTAATGCTTAAAGCTGTCTATTTTTTTCATGATCCATAGAGGTTTAAAAACAAAATAAAACATTTACAAATAACTGTAATCTTAAAATATTGTAACTAAACATCCAAACAATTGAATGTTTTAAATGGACCCAAGTATTGGTTTCATTACTCTGAGAGTGGATGACTAATTTTGAAGCACACTGTATTTTGCTGTCACTTGCTATTTTTTTTTTAAATCTTCCTCACACAACAGGCAAGAACAGGAGGAGAGTGACAGAAGGGTTAAGCCAGCGGTTCTCAACCTGTGGAGCGCGACCCCCCAGGGGGTCGCGACGTACCTACAAGGGGGTCGCGAAGGTGGTCCTTTTTTTAAAAGTTTCTTATACCGGTATTTGTGAAATTAGCTTAGATTGTGTAACCGAGTGGTGAGGGCGATCAAACTCCAAATCTCTTCTCCCTACTCAAGTACACTGTATCGGCATGCAGTGACTTCTCACTTCCAAAGTTCAAAACACAATCCCCCTCTCAACAATTAAGCCTCCAATCTCCCTCCTCTCGCCTTTTGCCCTCTCTCTCCCCCAATCTCTCATCGCTGACTCCCCTCTCCCTCTCCAGTCACACCTCGCTCTTTTTTTTTAAAAAAAAAACATCTAACAGGCAGGCATTCAGGAAACGTCCATCATTCACACCCTTTCGCCATCGCACGTGCTTAGACCTAGTACTCTAGGTCCCTGACAGAAGGCCATGACCAGACAGTGCGGGGTGGGGGCTTAAGAACGACCGATGGCTGCTGCTAATGGCATATTTATCGGACATATTTGAGAAGCTGAACGTTGTGAATACTTCTCTGCAAGGGAAAGACACCACCATATTACAAACAACTGACAAGATGAATGCTTTCGTCCGACAAATTTCGTTGTGGACGCAAAAGATACGCCAAGAAAATATTTTTGATATGTTTCCGTGCTTGTGTAAGTGCAAGGCTGACAACTTGAATCTTGAACAGGTGAAGAATGTAATTATTGCCCATCTAAACGGACTGCAAGAAAGGTTTCAGCATTACTTCGCTGAAATTGATGTGACTAAATACGATTGGATTCGTAATCCATTTCTGGCTGATCCTAGCACAAGCGGGTTGTCCACGGAAGAAGAAGAGCAGCTCATCGACCTTTCGAGTGACCAATCCCTGAAAATGGTCTTCCAAACAACACCAGTGCCAACATTCTGGATTAGCGTCAACGGTGAATATCCTCTTTCTGAGAAAGCAATGAAAGTTCTTCTGCCATTTTCAACTTCGTATATGTGTGAGCAAGGATTTTCAGCATTGGCAGCACTGAAGTCGAAATACAGAAATCGTGTGGACGCAGAGGCTGAGCTGCGAATAGCAGTGGGTACGAACATCGCACACAGGTTCGCTTCTCTATGCAACAGCAAGCAGGCTCAACCTTCTCATTAATCAAAGTGAGTGTCCAATAAAATAATATTTATTAGCACCGCAGAATTTTCTTTAGTAAAATTTCATTAACAGTTATACTTCTTGCATATACGAACTTTGTTCTTCCGTTGTTGATTTCCTCGACGCGGCGTTCGAGGTTAGCTAAGGCTCCCCCACTCTTCCACCGACCTAGCTGGCTAAGGGGGGTCGCGGACATACCGGTGTTCGTCAGGGGGGTCGTCACAAGTAAAAGGTTGAGAACCGCTGGGTTAAGCTTTTTCAGAAGTTTTAAGCTTGCTTACCACAGTGAAATAGATATTTTCATATATATCTATATTTTCATATTCTGTTAATTTCAGATGGCAGGAATTCATCTGATGAGAAACTTCGAGAACTCTGCAAGCCAATGTGATATTAATATAATGAAGAAACATCCATAAAAATCCATTATCCATGTTATACCTCATCTTCAGTGCACAGGATTTTCCCTATTTCAGTGACTTCTGTGCATTTGAGACAGGCCAGAACATTCATGGTCACTCTTAACAGCTAGTTTCAGTAGTGCTGCATGTATTGTATGCTGTATGTAAAGATTTATGTTTTAGAGGTGGACATTCACTGTGCTCATTCTGCTGGATAAAAATAAACTAAAGATCTTAAAAGGATAAACTGAGATCATCTTTCACTTCTCTTTCAAGCTCTGCACTGGGCACTGGTTGAATATTGGAAACAGTTTCTGCACAAGGGATGTAAATTAGCAATTGTAGCTTTTGTTTAGTGGTGAACTTGCAGAGCATTATCTTTTAAATTTAATTCTTTTTCAGCTGTTTTTGTAAAATCTGTCAGTGGTGTTTTTTTAATTGCCTTATGTTTCCAGAATCTATTGCCATTGTTTTTTTTTGTGCTTTGTACCCAGAGTCTGGTACTTTATTTTCCATGCTTTATGAACAGTAAATTGTTTGGCTTTCACCAAATCTTCTCCCATTCCATTCTGTGCTTTCTATGGTAAAGGTGTAGTTCTTTTTAAATGTTGTGAGAGGCTGTACTTGATGACCTCTCTAAAGCAAACTTTCCACCTCAGAAGCTAATTAAGTTCTTCACCAAACCGCTGGTTGGAAGGCAGTGCTACAAGTTGTATCTTGCTCTTTTAAAGCTTCCCTCTGCCGAATTTGCACACGCCTCCCTCCCACTTTATACCTGCCGGAAGGTCTATTGTGCAATTGGTGCTTGCTTAGCCATATCGGAAGAGTACTGATTGTGCTGATGGTGTCCACCTAGCAGGAGGATGGGTGCAGCTCCTTTCTTCTCCCTGCAGCCCCCTCTGTTACAAACACAAACTTTCATGCAAATCAGCACTGCTGACCAGCACTGCCAACCAATCAGCTTTCAGCTGCCGTCTAAACCAGCATCGACCACAAAATTTTAAAAAAAATGTGAGAAATGCATGCAATGCTGAAAATCTATAAGAAAATTGCTACTACACAGTGACATCAGGAAAAACATTATTTAAATCTGTAAAATGAAGTAAAGATATATATATATACAACATATTGTTAAATTTCTGTACATTTTCTTAAACATGCTATTTTCATCATTATATCTTTATCAGAGTTATGGCTTAATTCTTATTCATTTTGTGATATACGACTAGCTGCCATATATATGCTTCAAATCCTGCTCATTGCATAATAAAGCAAGCAGTATATATGTACATGCTACCATCTATACATGGACATGATCGAGTAAATCTGTATATGTACGTACCTATACCTCTTGTAAACATAAATTAAGATCTGTCTTTTCTCTATGCATATGGATTATATATTTACCAGCAGCATTAAAATGTTGGATTATGTGTGCCCTATCTTTGCTATAATAACTTTTAACTTTTGTAACAGTGCCAGAGTCTTTTAATCATTATGCATTTATCTTACACTATACAGAATATTTTAGCAACAGTATAATTATTGACAAATCAGGAACCAAACAGCAAAGACTCATCAAAAACATAAAATCTATTAACACACATAAAATATTGCTTAACTCTGCATTATTTAACACTGGCATAGATAAAGGTAAAATCCCGAACTAATATCCTATACACGTCCTTGGTACAGTATAATGTTTGGAAGGAGCTGAGCAATCCTAAAGGGAGAGCATTTGTGCAGAGAGTAGTGTAGGGTGATCAGTTGCCCGAATACTGTTAGGTCGCAAGGTGGATGATTAACGCCTACCAGTCAGTTTAGTTGATTGTTTCTAATAAAGGGTTGTACACCTGGTCCAGGGTCCAATTAGTTGTGTCCTCTTGTGCCGCTGTAGCAAGACAGGACTTAAATTCTTACGTAGACTTAAATTCTCTCAGCATACAGTTACTGCTGATGCTTCGACTTTGCGTTTTACTACACTTATTATCCTCTATATATCGCAGAAAATGGGCAAATTCAGACCGTCTAAGGTGCACTTTAATAAATGATCAGTGAGATATTTAGACCAGATTTACCGTTACTATTAAAATAAACCCTCGACAGTAAACACTGAGCGGAGGTTGTCCTCCAGAAAGGTTATGACCTTCATTTGCATATCACATGACACGCAAAAGTGATATAGCTCAATAGTTACACATTTATCATCTGCTTCTTGAATATCTTAAATAAGAATTTTAATTGGCCAAGGACCATGCCTACAAAACTGAGTTACTGGTTATGGTAGAGGGCTTTGTGACACCTGATTATGGATGTGTATAGGTGGATTGCTGTCTGTCTGCCAAGACCAACGCTTAAAGCCTCTTGCAATGTTCTCTGCTGTTAATCTCGGCGAGCCTAAACAAAGAATGTGAATAAACCGGAAGCTTTGGAGTATCATATATGCCTCGTTTTAGTTGTCCACTGAAAAAAAAAAAAAAAATCGTCTGCTAGCCAGCAGTCCAGTAATATAAGTTCGTATAATGGAGGGGTGAGACTTCGTTAGCCCCATAGGTACGATAGCCGGCTATCGGTGGTCTCTGCATACCTGATTTACTAAGAGCAGCAGACGAAAGAGTTGAATAAAATCACGTGACAGATCTGTTAGGTGGTCAAAGGTGCTCTGCATGTTACACTGACATTCTACTGTACGTGCTTAAAGATGGGCTCGAAGAAAACCCTCGTCGAATTTTTCTACGATGTCGTTTCACCTTACTCACGGTTTGCCTTTGAGGTTAGACTGTTCATGTTTAAGCTCTTTATGCTGACACCAAAAGATACAAAGTTTGTGTCGTCTGCATGTTTACGTACTCCACATACTGCTAGTGTCCAGCAGAGAGCAAAGTCCACGCTTCTACACTTATGTGTATACTAGGAAAACTTGGAGAAAAATAAAAATAATTGTAGTTTTACTTGTCGATGACACCCAAGAAGACAAAACTATAACGATTTTATTAACTGATCGATTTCGTTTAAATTTTAATGTGCATAACTATTATTCTTTTAAGTGTTTCATTTGTTTAGTGATTTTAATGTTATGAGTTAAAACAACGAATGTGAAAGTATATGTTACCAACAGAATGAATAATTTGAAGGTGTGTAATATGAATTACATCATATTCTTCCACGAATCAATTTGTATATGTCTTTATATATAATATATGTCGAGGTATATATAGATCATTATAGTCAGCTATGCAGGCATTTCTTTATTGTAAATGATATTTGTATACTATTTTTCTATATGTATATACATGCCCTATATAGGTACTGTGCCGGTACAAAGGGATTTGGAACATGGATCTTAAGTTGAAACCTGTCTTCCTCGGAGGCATTATGCAGGCTACTGGTACGTTTTTCAATGTTTGAATAATAAGATTATTATTTTTGTTCTTGTTAGAGTTCTTTAATAACAATGGATGAAGATATGTTTACACACATGCACGTTATTGAAAGACCACTTTCATTTTTTTGTTTCAGGGTTTAAAGTTAGCATTAATAGTTTTTCTGTTTTGTAATTGTAACCAAGTAAAATTCCAACTGCAGCAACTATCAGGGCTTCTGCTTACGCAAAAAATTGCGTACAGTACGCATTAAAAGTTCGGAGGACCCCTTCAATTTTCGTCAATGGGGTCCCATTCAAATTTGGGCGAAGAACAGGGACCCCTTCTTCAGATTTTTAAGGGTCCAGGGACCCCTTCTTCAGATTTTTAAGGGGTCCCTGGGACCCCAAAGAATTAGCCTTAGCAGAAGCCCTGAACTATTATTCAAAAGTATTTCATTTACATATGAGGAACCCCCATTTGCTTTTCGTGATAGTGTAGGTGCAAGGAGATGAAAAAGAAATGAAATGGTGAAAGGATTAAAGAAAATGCTCTGAACTATAATATTTGTTATCCAGCAGATACATTGTATGCACAGCTAGCTGTACATTCTATCCTAAATCTCACACTGAGACTTTTTAATTACATAGCGCTTGAACTCTTGTTTCTGTTTGAGATTTCTTCACACAAAAATCCCGGTTCATGTAGCTAAAAAAAGTAATAAAATGCAATAATGAGCTAAATTTAATAATAATAATCATCATAAATGCCTGTCATAAGTAAATGTCCAGCACATAAGTAAACCTTTGTAAAAGTTATTTTGTCTACCAATACACCAATTAAAATACTGTACTAGGATACTTCTTCAACTGATTTTTATTGCATAGTGTAAGTTTTTCAAAGAAAATCAAAGGTAGAAATATTCTGTTTTGTGCTAGGCAATCAGCCTCCTGCCACTAATGCCACCAAGGCTTCATATTTAGTCACAGATATGAAACACTTGTCACAGTATTTCAATCTTTCATACAACCAACCAAAGGTAAGAGATTCATGCTCAAGATCACATCTCTTTGGGTTTGTTTTAGAAAAATCCGCAGTGGACTAACGTAAATCAAAATCTTCCTGTATTTGAAATGAAGATAAATAGTGCCATGTTGTGAACTTATTTTGAGCAAGACGTAACAGATTCTACAGGAATTCAAAGCAGAACAGATCATACCTGTTCTATCCGATCTATGTCCAGACGGCTTGCTTGTATGCTTGCAGGCACAAAGCAAAATCTTGCTTTTTTTGTCTTTTATTTAATAATGGATCTTTCTTCCATATGACATAGAGGGAATAAAGCACTTAGGGAGATTCAACGTTTACATGCCAGTTCATGTAGCTTAATCTAAGAGGCACAGATCCTGCTGTGTCTGGGCAGACATGTAAAGATGTTTGAGCAAATGTTGAAAGTTACTGAGAATTCACTACATGTTTCCTGCATTCTTTGCTTTTTGCTTTGTTTTGTCACAGATTTGTCCATCAAGACAGTTCTTTTTATCTGCTGTTGTGTTTAATTTTGCTTCCATTTTTTGTTTTGGGACTGCATTTTTCAGTATGGTAAGCAACCAAACAAATTCTATTTTTTTACTTCTTGAACTGTGGGCAGGATTTCTGGAATGTGATTGTGACCAAGGGAACATTGAAAACACAACGATTTATTACAGCAGTAGACATGACAAGGCCAGAGTTTACAGAGCAGCTGTCTCGTGAATTGTGGAACCGCATTTATGTTGAGGTAAATGATCCACTTGTGAGATAAGTTTCAAACCTGTTCTTTCTATCAAAATTTCTGGAAAAGATTGTACATGTAGAGCAAGATTATCTCTTTAATCCATTCCAGTTGGCTTTTGGAAAAGGCCATGATACTGAATCTGCACTTCTTAAAGTTGTAAACAATTCGTGATGTTGTTCTGTCCTGGTTTTGATCATATGTCATGGACCGAATCCAGACTCTGTCTGTGTGTGTGTGAAAATGGTGTATACTCAGATGCTTCTGTCCTCAAATATAAAGTCCTGCAAGGGTCTGTCATGGGTCCAATACTTTTTGTGTTGTATACATCTCCTCTGTCTGATGTTATGTCATGCCACACCGTGACATGCTGATATGCACAGCTTCATTAGTCAACTCTACTTAATAAAATAACTGGACTACTGTCATGGACATAGGAATAATTAGTTGATGTAAAGTCCTGGATGGTCCAAAACAGGCTGCAACTGAATAACGATAAGACTGAACTGCTACATATATTTGTCCAAAGAAATTTCTGAGGCATTCTTCTATATCTATAGCTCAACTTATTTTGTAGTATGTTTCTTTAAAATAACAGTTATTTGTATCCTTTAGGGCTGCTTGTGAATTTGAAAATGTTATAGTCATATAAAGGCTATTATGTAGTTAAAATTTTATATGATTTCTCGTAGGATCTGGATGCTACTGAACCAGAGAGCCTTAGACAGGTAGGTTTTTTTTTGTTTGTTAATTCAACATGCACAATGTTCAACATGTACATGACATTTACCACAGATGTATCAAAGACACTTTTAATTCTTAAAACACATTCATTCAGTACAGAAGGAGAAACAAGAGTAGATGTGGGGTAGGAAGAAAAGATTTGGAGAAAGAGTGAAGGGAGGATAGAATTAGTGGTAGGTTCCTGTTTTATCTACTATTGTAATGTTATATCATCTTGCCTTACTACATCTTTTAATGAATTTTTTTCAGCATAATTGTAGTGAGAGACTGATATTAAAAGAGTTTTAATCAATATTTTCTTATTTTTGTCAGGTAAACTGCTTCTTGAAAGACTCCTAATTTCTTGCCTAAAATTTAATGTCATTCATGTCACAGGTTGCATTCATAAATTTTATGCCTTGAGGAGAAAATGTCTGTTGGATTTAATAATATTAATAGAAAAACAGGGATGCAGAAAATTAAATATTTTTTTTGGTGGAAGGAAATATGGTCAAAATTTGATTATCACAGATGATATTTTTCTGCTATCTGACAGCTTTGTAACCATAAACATTACTGGTTTTCTCTGAGATTATTTGTTTATACTTATAAATGTGTATGTTCAGCAAAGCAAGCTAAATCATAATTACAGATGTACACTTAGCGACATGTACTATCCCCATTTTAGACTTTTGAATGCTTTCAATATATATTGTGTTTATCAATTCATTTATAATGAATTCAGTACTGTCTAAATTTGTGATATTTTCTCCTAATTCATTACTTTGACTCATTACAAGTGTGAACTCAGGAGATTTTCTGATTAACAGGCTGCAGTGAAAGCTGGCATGAACGAGAATTTAATCAGTGATGCCTTGAATCGTATGACACAAAAAGACGTCAAGGACAGGCTGATAGCTTATACTAAAGAGGCTTTAGACCTAGGGGTGAGCTGCAAAATGGATTGAATTTTTAAACTATTTATTATTATGCAGGTAAAGGTGAAGGGACTGAGAGGATTAATGGCCTGTGCTGTATTATTTGGCGGGTCTATACTGTGGCTGGGAGGCTTGGTTTATTTTGGGAACCTTTTACCTGTTGATTTTATGCTTCTAAGCTTTTCTTATGTTTGTGTAATTTGTTTATGGCCTGATAGCATTATCATTTCCTTTGCCACTGTCCATATTTTCTCGAGGGAATATTTCGCTGGCTTTGAAATTGTGTCTGTACAAGAGCATAACACATTTATGTATTTGTGGATTGTTTTACTTTCTATTCCTGTCTCTGTAGGCTTTTGGAGCCCCATATATAATTGCCCATGTGAATGGCAAGAAAGAGATATTTTTCGGCTCTGACAGGTTTCCTGTGATGGCATTGATCATAGGTGAGTACAAAGCAAGGACACCTGGTGGAATTTTCCTTCTCAGATTGGTTCTTCCCTTTTAACTTCAGAAAATTCAGGCGTTTTGAAAGTTTGACATTGCCTTCTTTCCATCTGTCCACTTTTTCCAGAAAGTATGATAAATATTACTTATTGAAAGAGATGAAACTGATATGAACATTTAATTTGGAATTGCTGGGTTTAAAAAATATCTAAAGGTTCGGTTGTAGGTATTGACATCTGTTTTTTTTTAAATGAGATGGCATAAATAATTTTCCCCCATTTTAACTTCAGGGGAGAAGTGGCAGGGACCAGACCCTGGAGTAAAATCTCATCTGTGAGGATTTTTTTGCGGGGCTTGACAGCAGTGATGGATCCACCAAAGCCACTTTCTTCCTTTCTAGAAACGCAATTTATTTGTCATTTACACATCTTTGAATTTACCAGTATCATTTCTTTCATTAGAGCTTTCATGATTACTTAATGAATTTATACAAACATAATGTATGTGGAAGAGAAACTGTTGTCAGTTTGTGATGGCTTTACCCTCAACTGGTCAGGGAAAGTAAGAAGCTAAGCTCTGTATATCAATGAATGACTTTAATTTCGTGCAATGGCAATGAAAAAAAAATCAATAAAGAAACACATCCTAAGTTTTTTTAACCAACAGATGGGCATGTCATGTTTGCTTGGGTGTGCAAATAAACTGAGCCTTTAAATTTGTAGAATTTTTGTTGTTGCCATTTTTGAGATCTGTTGGAAGACAACTTGGAGAAAATGATAATTACAATATAACATTAGTACATGTAAATACCAATTATATGATACCAAAAACTGCTCATCTTAAGAATATAAATTTTTATGATTTTAAATACATCTTCCTGATTCACAAGTTGTTTAAAAAGACTTCAGATTATTTTGGCCATTAAAGAAATCCTTCTTTGCTTCTGTTGCACCCCACTTTTCAATGACACTGAGTATATAACACACTATGAATATAACAACTCCATATATTAAGAAAACCTTAAAATCTAAGACATTGGATTCTGAATAAATAAATAAGGAACAATTCATCTATGCTTTGCATAAAGACATTTTCACCCTAAGCACCCAGGAAAAATAAGTTACTTATAAATGATTTTTATCCAAATCCTTGGTTTTTTCAAATTTAAAGTATTTGTATTTTTTTCATGATATAACATAAATGGATAAATTTACTATTTGAAGTCTGACTAGAGCAGATTTTGTCTCAAGAATAAGAAATAGCTAAGACTGGACCTCGACAACGAAATTTTGAGAAAGTGTTAAAAATAAGCAAAGTTTTGTAAATGCTAAGGCATAGCATAAAGATGACGAAACATCAATTATCTTTTGCTTATTTATGCAAAAGTAATGGGTGAAAGGACAAACAGTAAGATCTTTTATATGGACACATCATCTTAACCATTCTCACACAAATGCACTCTCCCATTAAATATTGAATGGCTTTACATATAACAAATTGCATACTTTCTACACCTAACATTACAAATGTTCACCAAGTGCAGGCAGATATACAAATAGTGCTTTTTGTCCCTATAGAACATAAAGCTAACCTTTCTTTGGTCAAAGAAAGTAAATATCAAAATCTCTCTGTCCTAGCAGACAATTATTCACAGAAACCGTTAGGTCCTTGCACACTGGACTACTTATTTGATGAAGAGAACAACACAGCCCTAACAAGTGCATAATTCTAGCCATCATGAGTCATCAGACAGATCTGTTATCACCCTTAACAACACATTATATATAATTCAGTGATGTGATCTTGCATCATTCAAACAAAGAAATACGCAGAACAGACACCCCATTTCAAAACAATAAAATAACAAATCACTTTTAATTAAAAAAAAAATTTAACACTCAACATTCAAAATTAAAACTTTCACATGCAAGCACAAGAATGACCAGAAGCATACCCTAAGGTTTTTAAGAATCATTTCCATGCTCTATTTAGAGCCCGCCTGGCTGCTAATTTCTGGGATACAAATGAGACCAGTATCATGATAAGAAGAACTCCTCCAATGAACATATAATCGAAGTCTTCTTTGAGCACATCAAACATCTTGGATGGTGTTACCCTTGTGTAGAACAAATCTGTGTTAAAAAAAGAATATATACATATCTTAAAAGTGAAGGAACCCATAGAGACCAGTAACAGAAAGGGATGGCCAAAACTTTACAAAGTATGCATAGTGAAAATTAAGAATGAAATTATGAATTGGAAAAAAGCTGGGGATAATGCATGAATGAAAGAATATACTTGCACTTGACAAGTATATGAAGAGAACATTTAAAACACTTTTCAGAGTTGACTACTTGCAAGCATGCAATAACTGCATACAGTTTTGAAGTCAGAAATTGCTATAAACAAGTATTTTAAAAGTCCTACATGTATTCAGTTAAATAAGGCAATAGCTACCAATCCAAATGCATAACATGCAAGTCCATTTACACATCTAAACAGCCATACAGCCGTTCATTTATTAAGTAACAAAACACACATATGCAAGGAGGAAATATCCTCTGCTTAGCAGATTACTTTTGATTTTGCCATTACATGAGGCAAATAAATGAGCAAACAACTTTTCCATTAGCAACAAATTAAATTTTTCATAAAGATGGAAAGATCTAGTCTATTGTTTGATACTTGCCAATGCCATAAACAAGGATGAGTGATGTAGACTCAAGGCCTGCAGGTGCCGTGTGGATTCCTCGCACATTAAAAATGCTGCGGTTGTAGTTCACAATGCTTTCAAGATTAACTGGGAGTTCTGGAACATAAGGTATTGTTCCTTCCTCCCTAGCAAAAGAGGAAAAAAGTGGAATTATTTAGACATTTTAATCATGCAGTTTGCTTTAATTAAAATCATTCATGGTCAGTCTGAGGTTTATTACAAATGTTTAAGCAAGAATTGTGCCTAAATTTTCCCTGGAAGATTTGTGTAGAAAAATTCTCAGATTCTCCCTGGCTGAAGTGTGGGACCTGGGACCAGAGATGTAAGAGTTTCTTGAGCCTGTGTTATACCATCATGGTTAAAATACATCTGCTAATTTTTAAATCTGACTTCTGATAATGTTCTAGTGACACTTACATAGTCTCATGAGTAGGAATGGATGGCCGCCTTGGGTCCAAGAAAGCTTTAGGAAGAGACAAGACTCCACCGACCTTGAGGGCAACTGAATATCAGAAGACATGAAGAACAGAGGTGAATGAGATTATTTTATTATATATCAACATTACATACCATGAATAAGCAATTTTGTAAAAGCTTCATCATCAGTTCTACAAGTGTAGGCTAGGTATTTTCAGTTCCTTCTGACAACAGCAATGATAGCTATAGTCACTTACTGATAATGTTCTTGTTGGTTATTCCCTTCTCTGTTACAGTGGAACTCATGGTGTAGATAGGCATTGGGAAAATGTAGGACTGCCTCATGACTAGGGGGTTAAGGGGTGGATTTAGTGATGAGAAAGCTGTGGCATTGTTCTGTTCTTTGCCCTCATACAGTTCTAGCACTGCCATCTCACAACGACGGTGCTTCTCACTGTAAAACGAGTACTGAAAACAATATTTGAATTATTTTAGACTACAGCAATGAAAGATCTATTTTCCATTCAGTGAATGTATGTTGAATAAATTAACTTTATGTAATAAAATACTTTTATTCTCATCATCAATGTCATAGGAAAAAAAAATCATAATAAAGAGCAGGAGATCATGCACATTATTTTATTTAAAATACGTTAAAGGAAAAAAATTTTATGATTTAAAGTACACAAATATGCAAACTATCTATGTACCCTTAAATGTGTGTATGCACATTTTCTTTACCTCATGTACTCATGAACATACATGTTCATGTTTAGACATATCACAAATACTCACCACAACCCAGTTTTCTGCATGCACAACTTTAACTGGACCTCGTGTTCGCTTGTGATTTTCATGAAACACTATGTGTCCTGTTACCCCATCTATCAGGTACAGGTTGAAAAACCCTGACGGACCTGCCAATGCAGAGCTCACTGGTAGGAAGGTGAGACAGTGACATGAACCAAAATTAACTCAGATGATTCAAAACTCAAAGAATAACATAAGAGAAACACAGGCTGAAAAATAATGTGATACTGTCATTAACATGAACTTTCTACAAGGATTATAACTAACATGGTTACATCTGTTCAAATTTCCATTTTTTTGACAAATGACAAATGTTTGCATTCTTTCACATTCTCACATGTGTATATTCTATCTTACACACATATCTCACACACACAACCACTAGTTCAGGAACATATACTGATGCAAGTACACATGCAAGAAATAACTTTTGTATGCACGAACTATTTTTCTGATTTTTCATCAGTTCAAAGAAAAAAATATTAAAAAATGAGATAACGAAATAAAAGATGCACATAACTTGAAGCAAACTAGTAAACAACTTCAATCTAATAACAGTGCCATCAATAATCAGAACAAACACTTAACATGCATGTCAGCTGCACCACCAGCCTGGCTAGAAAGAGACCGTTACCTTTATTTGAAGAAGGAGAAGGGACTTCCTCCCCTTCTGTTATAATCACAACAAGGTTGGGATTTAGATACTTGTATAGAACACTGCGGTCTCCAAGTACTCGCCCCTGGGAGTGGACATGTTCTGAAACACACCATGTGAGATATTAGAAAAACCAATGTTTACATTCAACCTTTGGTGTCTATGTCTTGCTCATTAGCACTTGACCAACAGACTCCCTTAAAGGAAAAAAACCAAACCCAAAACACATACATCATCATCATCATTATCAATGACAAATTTAAAATTAAAACTTTGGAAAAGTTAAAAATTATACAATTTCTTTTCCAGTAATACACACAGATTTAATGTAACTAAGGGCTGTACATAATAGGGACTTTTCCTTGTATGCTGAGAGGAAGACTCTATAAGTATCCCTTACCTATGGGTCTCTTTCCATAAACACCTGTCACCACCTGTTGGCCATGTTGAAGGTCGATGTGCCACAGTTTGTCGGCCACAATGTCCTGGGAAAAGATCAGTTTATACTAACATGTTGTACTGCAGCTAAAACAATAGCAAAAATAAAATAGAATAGTGTGGAAAAGAAATTCGTGATGCCTTAGACAAGTTTAAAGGGAAGTTGAAAAACCAGCAAACCTGCCCACGAGTAATAAGTCGATATCCGTCCATCATACCCATATCCTGATTGGTAAGGTGAAGATACAAGTTGTTCAACATAGGCAGAACCACAGATTTCATAGAGCTTGGGTAAAAATGGACCTGCAATGCAGCAATTAAAAAATAAATCTGACACAAATATGAATACATCTGCGGTAGTGAAGATTTTTGCACACATGTGTGTGCGCATGCATATATGTGAGCAAGAAAGGGAAGCAGTGACTAGTAACAGGCTCTTGGAGAGATCAATGATTTATAAAGAAACAATGAGACATATATCTTGAAAATGATTGCAGAGAATAACTGTTAGCAGGAACAATACATTACACTAAAAATACTCTTACATTAAAAAAAACAAAAAACAAGTAGAATAGCATAAAATATAAAATAAAAAATTCAAATTAATAAAACATAGTCAAATACATTAACAGTAGTTTACCTTGACTTCTGAATCAACTAAGAGAATGCCCTTCAAGAATTCCTCATCATAAACATCCAGTAACTGTGCCTGGATAACCTTGAATCCTAAGTCAAGACCACCAGGTGGTGTGTCTTTCAATATGGCACCTGTCACTGGATTGATGATGGCAATCAGCCCATTACCAGTCTCCTGACAAATAAAAGAAAACACACTGACGCATATCACTAAAATAAACTAAGAGTTGTAAAATATTTAAATACTGACCCATTGGTGAGAAGTAGCAGAGCATAAGAAAAGACACATATTAAAAGAAATTCAAGATGCATTATCCATAAATTTTATTTCCTTGCTCTTTACATGCAAAAATAGAAGACTTACTCGACTGGCACCCAAGATAACACACTGGGGAGGATGGGGAAAATGTGCAGTGGTCCGCTGTATAAACAGTAACAGCTTTTCATCACCCTGTCTATTGAATGGCACAAGACTTGGGAAAAAATGCTGCCAGGCAATTTTACCATTATGGCTGCGCACACCATACACCTGAAAGTTGTAAAAGTTATCCATGTAATTCCACAATAAAGCGATATATTGAATGCAATGTTTTCTCAAACAGAAGTTCATAACTGTCATGGCAGCAGGAAACTTCTAGAAAAACCTCAAATTGCTGAAAAGAGCCTGAGATGGCAAATTCATGTTAGGGTTGCTAGCATATCACTGAATGATCTTAAAATTTCTCTGAAATTCAGAACTTCTAGAAGCTTATGGAGTCATTAAGGCTTTTAAACGTTGCGGCCCTATTCTCCTAGAGGAGTAACAAAGAATAAACTAAACTAAAACTAAGGTTTTCAAAAATACTTATCAGCCAGCTTTATCAATGGCTCATAACCTCAATCTCTCATTATTTAAATTCTTTAATGACTTTTCCAATTACATCTTCACTTTTCCCTGAACATCTGCTATTCTTTTTGCATTGCTCCCCTCTCTGCAAATCTTCTCAAACTCTCTATAATTCCATTCTATGCAGAATGCCCTCTGCATCGTCAAATACTCACCTTGCCAGCACCAGTAACAGCTACGATCATCTTGTGAAGGCTGAATGCATCACGTACAAGGCCACTATCTTCATCTTCCCCATCATCTTCATCACTGTTGGCATCACCAGCATCACTCTTGCTGATCACTGGATGATGGTGACGATGTCCAACAAGTTTCTGAATAATATGCTCCACAAATCCCTGCGACAGGTTAAAACAAAATACACTTTAAATATCTCAGCTATCTGGATATGGACTAGAATTTTATAAAATTATCACATTAAGTAATTCTAAATCCAGGCTGATTTACTTTGTTTTAAATGGAAAGACAAGTCTATGGAAACAAGAACTGCTTCATATCATTCATGTAGTTTTTGACTCATAATAAAAGCAAAACAAAAGCATAAAACAATTACTAGCCTGCAGCTGCAGCACCTGCACTTTAATACGCTTCACAAACATGGCCAAAATGTCATCTGCAAATGAAAATTGTTTTGAGACAAGCACAGGATTATTTTTTTCATAACAGACAGCTGAAAGTTTATCAGGTAATTCAATGAATCTGAGCATCTTGCATAATAAAGCAAACTGTGAACAACTTCCAATTCATATCACTTGTGCCTTCAACACAATTTCTGCTCAATTGTAACATGCTAACAAAATGGTACTAACAGACTGAGGTGTTCACTCAAAATATTTAATAAATGGCTAAAACATGGCCGACTTCAGAGAATAACTTGAAGTTTTTGAAAATTGTGGTCTTAATGAATTTACCTTTTCCCGAACCAAATTCATCCTCAAACTTTGCTTCATTTTCAGATACGGGAAGGTCAACCATTTCAACTGAGAGAATGTATGCCAATGCCTCTTCTCGTCGCCATGGAGATTTTCCTAAGAACGAGACAAAATTATGTTTATTATAACATGGTGAATATAAAGTAGCTTAGCAGGCTACTTTGGCCACAATAAAATGTTCTCTTAGTGGCTGCTCTAAGAAGTTCCCAACGAATCTTTCATAAGTTCTGAGTAAAAGCAAATGAAAGAGGGTGGTAAGAAAACTGAGATGCAGCCAGTACAGATTCTGATGCTAAAACAGGTGGGTTTTTTAAGTCCCATTAAGATATCTGAATCAGATGCTATCAAAAGGCTAGCTTCTGATATTCACAACCTGATGCAAGACGTGGACTCAATAATTAAGGAAAAAAATTCGTAAACACTGCATCAAAAGAAAAAAAAAAAAAAGAAGAAAGAAAGTAAAAATTTTAAAATAGCTGAGATCATCTGGCACACTTTCTCAAGCATAAGTTCATATAATTGTGTTTTTTATCCCCGGCACCAAAAACAGGAGTATTGTTTCTTATCCACTGACCTGCCTTGTGAGTACAGTGAAGAGAATAATCCTGAGCCAGCATCAGGACCTTGGCTCCCAAGTGACCATCCTTCTTTTTGGTAAAGAGCAATGGGAAAATCTGCATGGTGGACAACAGCTAGTAAACAACTTGAGGACTTCTAGCCAGTATACTGCCAGCATTTGAAATCCAAATTTGAGTAAAATAACAATCAATTACACCACCACAAATATTTAACAATTCTATTTGAAAATTACTCTCAAATGCTATTCTCCTTGTATCTGCCACCATCACATACCTTCTCTATAGTGCCATGACCAGACAGTACCGATATTCGCTGTGAAATGTCCGTCTGCTCAGACATGCTTGCCAGGTCCATCCCAGTGAATTCAACTGTCTGCAGCACATACACAAAAGTCAGCTCTGGAAACAATGACCTGTTTTACAACTATTCAAAAAGTGTTAATTTACCACTTTATAATATCTCCTTGGATTTTGTTTCCAGATCAAACAAAATCTTTTCCAACAGATGCACATCAAAACAAAATCATTCTGATGCCAACAGTCCTCACTGCAACATAAACTTCTTCCGTAGGTGGCATATGCCATGCTACACACAATGATCATTGTTTTTACCTCTGGGTCTGCCCGCTGTACTGTCAGGAGGACTTTACTGTCACCTTCATAAGCCACCTCAGCAGCCTCCACCTGTATGCAATGTACAGCATAAAAATAGCTAAAAAAAAATTCTTAAATGAAAAAAATGGATAGAAAAGTCATAGAGCTGGTAAAGAAACTTCTATACTTTGCTAGTACAACACCATATGTTGAATGAAGTAAATGAAGGGTATTTTAAAATCTCCCCCAAAGTACCCCCGCCACTCTTCTGCTTTATTTCAAGGTCTGCCTTGAGTGCAAAAGTTTTACCTTTTTCTATACATGGTGATGCTAAATGGCTAATATCTCACCGATCAAGGAAAGGGACTGGAGTTAATCATCCTGATTTATAAAAGTAGGGACTGAAGCTGAGCCTGGCCAAGTCATTATTAAAAAATAATTTCATGAATGTAAGATGATTCCTTAAACAAAGTAATATCATGAGTTCAAATGCAAATATGCTCACTTTTGGCAGGTCTTTCACAACTTTGAAATCACTACTGGAAACTGACAGCAAAGCCATGTGATTTCTAGATACTTGAAGAAGCACCCATGGAGAAGAACCACCATTTTCTGTTGCTATGGCCTCCAGTTTCATTTCAGAAGTTGGCAAGAAGCCAAGTTCCTAAATAAAAGGGGAAATTTGCATGGTAATTGCCTTCAAACCTGACACACTGAAAACATGGGGTAGCCATCACACTTTTAAGGTTAACTCTTTTCAAGTTTAAGTTTACTACAACTTATTTCCTACAGGATTCATGGACATGAGAACAATAAACCTTCACAGCATGCATAAATACAGATGGAAACTTAAGACATTAGGTGTTATTTTCCTTGAAGGAACTTTGTTCAGCAGGAAACCTTAGTTAACATGTAATTAGTTTATAATTCTTGACAGATAACAGACCATTTACATCAGATCTAACAAAATGCTGAGATGCAAAAGCAAATTCTTCTTAGCATTCACATTTGCTCACCGAAACTGCCTTTGTTATAAAGACCTGTCCATCAGTCACTGAGAGGAAATGGAATGAACCAGAAGCTGAAGAGTAACACAGAAAGCCCTCTCCTCCTACCAGCTGACAGCTGTTTTAAAAAAAATGGAAATAAAATTTACGAAAAAAAAATGAACTGTCTGTGTAAGAAAACTCTACACAACCTTACATGCCAGACACCTGCATAAAACATATCATCCATGACTCTAATTGCATCAACCAACCATACAGCTCCACACACCTGGTATCTTTTGTGATCCATTGAGCTGGAAGTTTACGCACTTGAATCTTTGTCTTCCCATCAGGCCCCACAACCATTACAGCCACACGGACTTTGGGGGACACACCAACAACTGCGACACTCCCATCAGAGCGAAGTGACAGGTACCAGCGTTCTACTGTATCACTGATAACATCAACAATAAAAACAAATGCTATCAACAATGTATTAAGAGAAATTAAAGGTACAGAAAAGAGAAACACAAATAAACTTTTGTAAAACACCTATATCCATGGGCTAATGTTACTTCTATCACCACCATGTAGGAACCCAAAAAGTGCAAAGTTCAAATTCTGAGCACAGACATTTGAGGCTGGATGTGCGCATGCCCATCCCCATCACACTCATACACACAATAACTGGTTTGATACACATTACAAAATATTTCTTTAAGCTGTCTCAGCAGTTGAACATGGATTTGACCCCCTTATAGGGTTAGGAAAAGAAAGAATGAAGAAAAGGAGATAGGTAAAGGCCTCACAAAAAGAAAAAAAAGAAAAAAAAAAAAGATTGAGATAAGTGTGATCTTTAACATCTCAATCCCCAACAACTGAAATGTTACAGGGCTCTACTTCCAAATCACTAAGAACTTCAACAAATTATTTTTTTGTGGTGTGGGGGCGGGGTAGAAAGTTACCCATTAAAAAATGCCACAAACCTGTCTGGAAGATTTACCTCCCACTCTGTTTTACCATCTGAGGTTTTCAGGGAATACAGTGCATTGGCCGTTGCCACGATGATAGAGTCTTCAAGACAACACAATGAAAATGCAAGCCAGTTAATTAATTACAGGTGTGCACAGTGTATGTTACTATCACAGCTCTTTCATAAAGGAATGTACATTGATGCCTGTGTATTAAACAAGAAACTTATTGATATATACATACTGCTCACATGTACACGTATATTTTTACATGTACATTTAATAATGAAAATCAGAAATATGGTTAAGAAATATGCTCTTTTCCAGTTGAAACTATCAAAAATTTAAATATAAGTAGGCATTGACGAAAGGTTATATGCATACCAACCTTTATCTGCATTTTTGAACAAAGCTGTGGCACTGTAACAAGGATGAAAAAAAGTTGGTTTTTGTAGTAAATTATGCATTTGACAAGCCACTAATGTTGTGACAGAAAAATAAAATCTATCAACAGTTATTAATCTAAGTTAATGTAAAAGTGGACATATCTGAGAATAAAATAAAATTGGGAAAATATAGAATAAGAAACAAGAAAAAAGAATTATTATATTGAAACTGCAATAATTTTAGTTCATTTTAAGCATCTATTTGAAACAAATTTAATTATGTTATAATTGAAGCAACTCTCATCAAAAATTCCACTTTAGCATAATCAAAGTATCATGTAAATCCAAATCACAACATAAACACTTTCACCTTTAATAAATAAGTAAAGCAAACAAATCGAATAAGAAAATCTAAAAATGTTGTCTTGAATAATACACTTCTATCACCTGCTCATTTCTTTCTTAATATTTGCAGCACTAGTTTTAACAAAAGCTCAGAAAAACTATATCAAGAACATGTTTGCTTGGAGGGAAAAAAAAAAAAAAGCTTACATCATTGATTCTTCGGATGATAGGTATCGTTCCCAATGCAAGTTTCCTGTTTGTGTATGCCAACTCCTGACAAATTTTCCTCCAGCTTGTACAGTCAGAATGTCTAAGAAAACAAACATCTTGCAATGCACACAGGCAAGCCTCAAAAGCAATTTGTTTTTGTGAGTAGAATTATTAACAAAGTGATAAGCAGTTATCAGTAAACCATCTTGGTTTTATTTTATTATCTGCCAAGAACAGAGAACTTAATCTGACATCATCAATAATATAAAAGAGTAGTCTTCCTTGCACCAATGATATATGCCAAAACATATGTTGTCACATGAAAAATGGTGTCTTACAGTTGTTGTTGTAAAGCAGTGCATCTATTCTTCCGCGTGCATCATCCTCTGCAACTTGTCGCCATGCTGAAAGATGTAAGGGTAAAACATGCAGCACACTAACCAAAATAGCACTACAAATATTAAGTTAAAGTCTACTCTGCTGGACAAAAATTATATCAAAGTATTTTTAAATGTGCATGTGTAACTACTTCTTTAGCACATAAAAAAAAACCCTCATACATCGTGTAAGATCTTCCATTTAGGTAATTAAAACTAGTTAATCAATAAAAATGCATATCTGTAACTTTAGATCATGCTGCTTATAGCTAGGTTTTTAAAGAGGTTAAATGTTAACTCGATCGACATCGGTGGCGGACTCTGGTTGAGGCCTTATGTGCAACCTGATGCACGAAGAGGAATAGATAGAGAGATAGAGAAATGTTAACTCACAAAGATTGGTAGGTAGGGGGAAGTTGGTGGTGAAGTGGCAAAAGATGACCATTGCTGGTTAACCCTACATACTCTGTGTGCATGTGTGAATGCATGAAAGAGAGAGTAGCTATAACTTGAATGATGGTGAATGAATTGTAAGACATATTTGCTGCCTACAGTTAAGTGTGTGCTTATGCGACTTGATGTAAGCACTTTGAGCCCACCTTTGTTGGTGTGGTAAGATGCTCTATAAGCACTGATTTATTAAAAAATATGTTAACACAAAAGTTTTTTTAAAATGATTATTTGTAAAATACTGTCTGCAATAATGAGTACATCTCATCACATTTCAGAATGTGTTTTTTACAGTAGCTTTAAAATGTTGTTACTACATGCCAGTTTATGTGACATTACCATAAGTATAAGAATATGTTTTAGTGGTTAGGTTGGCTTATTAATAAGAAGGTGCTTTCACCTGGCAGTTGTTTGACACTGTGCAGGAAAGGAGGAAACTTTTGATGACCACCAGTGTTTGTCTATGTGCCACATACATAGTAATGTACATATGCCCCAAAACAAAATCTTAACCTAAGACCTCATAATCATCACTGCCTTCGTGACAGGTGGCGCTTTATATTTGGGGATGATGGACTTTCCTGCAGATCAGGAGAATCCTTTCCCTTTATATACAGGTAGTCCTCGGGTTACGACGGTCTCGAGTTACGTCGTTTCGTGGTTACGACACTCATTCCCACTTACAGCGACAATGATAACAAAGCAACGTAGTGGGCTTATTATTGAGATGGACAGATTATTGGCGCTTTGGTTGGAAAACCAAAATCAACGCCGTATCCCTGTGAGTTTTATGGTTATTCAGGAGAAGGCTAGGTGACTGTTTGAGGCGTTGAAAAGAGAAAAAGGGGAAGGAAGTGAAAGTGAAGAATTTGTGGCGAGTATAGGGGTTGGTTTATGAGGTTTAAGGATCGTGCCAACTTCCATAACATTAAAGTGCAAGGTGAAGATGCCAGTGTT